>JAEOAD010000049.1:5162500-5272500 GCA_036365145.1 Orientallactaga sibirica
TTTTGCTCTGTTCTTGTGTCAAGGATAGAGAGTGTGTTTCAATTTCCTTTGCTGAATACAGCAACATATACAAAGTGGACCAAAAAAAAAAAAAAAATGTTAATGAAAAGGTTGTCTTCCTTTACCTTCTCATTACTTCTTCTCTACCAAGTAATGCATTTTGGCAACTAAAAATAATCTCGGTTTAAAAGGAACCCTATGTAAGCCGGGCGTGGTGGCTCACGCCTTTAATCCCAGCCCTTGGGAGGCAGAGGTAGGAGGATCGCCGTGAGTTAGAGGCCAGCCTGAGACTACATAGTGAATTCCAGGTCAGCCTGGGCTACAGTGAGACCCTACCTCGAAAAACAATAATAATAATAATAATGATGATAATAATAGTAGTAATAAAAGGTACCCTATATAAGAACAAACTGATGAGCATCACATAATTATGCCAATGTATTTTTTCCTATTTTAGCCGATGTGCCAATAATGTATTACCCCCTTCAACCTTCCAGTAGTGAATTCAGGCTCACAGAGTCTCACAGTGCCTCTAGAAGCACTTCAGTCTAAGTTGTTTCCCACTTCTGACAAGAATCAGACAACAAGTGTTCTGTTTGAATATGTCTATGGCACTATGGCACGTATGTTTTCATACATTGCAGGGTGTGTGAGTCCGGATTCTAAACAGTGCTCAGCGCAAAGCTATTGTTATTTAAACCTATCAGCCCACCTTTCACAAAGATATGAAGATAACCACTTGCTACTTTGCAGAACCACGGACATCCCAATACCGCACGCTCACCCATTAGTACTTATGCAGAGCTGTGGCGTGTGCGCACGTCTATTTACACTGAATGCAGCCATTTCTGTCACCCTGTGGCCTCTTTCCTGCTATTTCTAATGAATTCTGAAGCAGAAATGTAACTTAGCTCTTTCAAAGTAGGTGACTTTAAGGAAAAAAAAAAAAAAGACTAGAATAAGTAGGCTAAATCCTTACTACTTTTTAATGGGAAAACCAGCTTTCCCCCCTTCCCCCCCAACCCAAGATGAATCGTGTTGCCTAGGAAATAGCATCCACATCAGATCTGGTTGCAACTATGGTAAAGCAATTGCTAAGAACATCCCATTTCCCACACTGAGCAACGTGTGCACGTGTGAAGAGATGATGACTGCATGGCTGAGGTGACGAGGAGAGACTCAGTGTGAGTTTGTCTCTTCACATGCAAGCACACTGACGCTGGTCTCCTGGGGCTGACAGTTCAAGCCCTAATTTCCCCATCTGTATAATAAACGAAATGATAGCAGCCTCCTGTCATGCCAGGAGGAACAGATGATTGACACCTGTCCAAGTATAATCTGGGAAGCTCTCAAACCTGTTTGCCCCAATTTGGGGTTTTATCCAAACCAAACAGCCCCCAAATTCTTTTGAATGTATCTCTTATGATTCATACAACTATGCATGATAATTTACCAACATGTGACCAAAAGGGAGGAAGAATTAGGTTTGAGATAGCACCTTCACAGCCGTTGCAAATGTATTGGTGGTGGTGGTGGTAATAGAAGTGGTGATGTGTGTGTGTGTGTGTGTGGGGGGGAAGGTGTGTAGGCACATCTTATATTTAACCATATTATGTTTCATATACAGAACTGTCCTGGAATTCTGAGTGTACAAGTTTGTTATTCTGAGCCATTTGATTAAATTTAACCACAGGAAGCTCTTCCAAGTCCTAATGAAGCAGCAATTACATCTAAAAAGGGAGTCAAGCCAAAAGAACCCTCCTTTTCCAATATCTCTCTTTCACACATCACACTGCAATATAAGCTCCTTGGTTTTTATTTCATGTTAGTCCCAGCTCTCTGAGGTGCTGGAAACGTGTTAAACATAAGACAGGGAGTGGTCCAGCAGTGAGTCTGTGGCGGAAATAAAAGGTTACCAGTGAGTACATGCCCACTTACAGAAGTTTGTGTGCACATTCACACGTATGTATTCACATATGCCAATACATAAGAAAGCTGTATATATTTCTTTAGAAAGAAAATTCAAACTACGTTTCAGAAGTAAGTCACACAATTTAAAGCTTTTGAATATATTTTAAATTTTACTTCATAACATATTTTGGTTCAAGTTATAGAATGTAGAAAATAGACTTTTAGAGAAATTTGAGATTATCTTTTCATTTGCATCTAAATCGATAAAAGTTGAAAAAAAGTGTTTTTTTTTTTTTCCCTTAAAAGACACAGTTTTATTTAAGCCTTCATTCATTGAAGATAAGTCAGGTTGTTTGGATCATTAAAGGAGTTATGGTTATTCCAAACAACCTGCACATAGGATGCTGTGTCGCTCTCTTTCCGGGTTTTCAACATCACGTTTCTCCCGTGTGACAGAGCATTTCAGCACAGTAATGTAGTGGTCTGCGACGAAAAAGGCGGTGAAATAATGTCAAAAGCAATTCTTCACATTTGGATCTCCCTACATCAAGAGCAAATGGTGAACTTAAACATGAAAATGCAATTTGCTCCTTCTAAAAGTATACATTTTTATCTCTTACGAGAAAGCGCACATTCATTTCCAATGCCTCAAGGTAGAGAGGGTGGCATGTATCATAAGCGCAGAGAATGTCGGAAGGATTTAGAAGCAATCTTTTCATAATGCATGTTTGGGTGAGGAAGTGGAGTTCTGAGTTACTCAAAATTCATAAAGATTATTAAGTTTACATCCTCACAGAAGACCTGCCGCCACTGTATCTCTCCACAACCCTGTCAGTGTCCCAGCACCCCCTCCCCCGGCTGTAGAGAGACGAAGTTCCTATCATCCTCGAAACAAAACGACGCCATCGATGACAATGAAAATAATTGCTTTTACTGGAAGGCATCTGAAGTCAGTGCGCTGGATTCTTGTACTCGTGTTCTATCAGCATTCCTTCATGTAAGTGATTTTAACAGGTAAGTCAGTTCCTGTTTCAGCAAGTTACCTCCAGATTATCAACGTGTGTGTTTGTGCCTACTGGGCTATTTGAATGATTACCCTAGCCCCCAAAGCCCTCAGCAAGGATGCATTCTGCACCCACGGCAATGACCCCTCACAGTAAGGAAGCCTCCTGTACAATAGTCAGCTTCCTTGCTTGATGAATTTCCACCTCGCAGCTCATCTAAACACAGCCTATGGGCTGCATGTTTGTTTATGCTTCTCACTCTTCGCTTAAGTCTATGGGAAGTTATGAAACATATATATATATATTTTTTAGTCCTCCCAGGAGCAAGGTCAGGTTCACGATTTGACCTCAGAAACACAGCAGTCCTGCAGAGCCAGACAGCCTGACAGAGCGGAGCGTTCGTGCTCTCTGCCTGGCCTACATAAACCAGAGCATAGAGCACTGAGCAATGTGACTTATGGGACATGACAAGCAATGGCTCAGTGGTGGTGGGGAGATAATGGCATTTAGCCATGTAAAAATATCACAGGCATACAGTCCCTTACAGAAAGATGAACCACCAGAGGTGTGGGCGCCTACTATCAGGAAGTCGATCACCTACAACATCTACTGGAATGGGCCAAATGGCTTTTTAATCAGATTAAGTTTTAGTTTTTTTTTTTTTTTTTTTTTTTTTTTTCAAGGTAGGGTCTCGCTCTAGCCCAGGCTGACCTGGGATTCCCTATGTAGTCTCAGGGTGGCCTTGAACTCTTGGTGATCCTCGTACCTCTGCCTCCTGAGCGCTGGGATTAAAGGTGTGCGCCACCACACCCGACTAGGGTTCTAGACACACCTTGAGAATCTGTTTCCCATCATGTCAATTCCCCCTCCTACCTCTCCCCAGGAGTGATCTTATGCAAACAAATGAAAATCCCTATCTGTGCATGACCAAGATGGCTTAAACGTGTGAGGAGTGATCCCGGGGACAGTTTAGGCTCATAGGAAAGACTGCCACAGGCTAATTAAGGACATGGCTGTTCCAAAAGGAAGGCTGACCCTGCAGTCTTATTTATGTACTTTCCAGGCAGAGGGCTGTGAAGTGGAGCCGCGATGGGGGGCATCTCCATCTGAAACCCAAGGGCATTTGCATTAAGGAAACGGGTGTAAATGAATCCCTTTACCCAATGACAGAAGAGGGGGTACAGGCACTTCAAGTATCTTGGCATGAAGCACACATGCCAGCCCTCTTCAATTTTTTGACATCACGATTCCTCAGCTATCCATGGATTTAATCTTATTATTATTTCTGTTTTGCACTCTACTCTGCATTCAATTAGAAGGACATTGCGAGGCAAGAACAAGAAGCTTGTTTTTTTTTTTTTTTTTTTTTTTTTTTTTTTAAATAAAAACAGAAGGCAGAGATTCAAAATCTGCAAAACTTCAGCTTTCAAAAATAGCCTGAGTGACCTCTTGCAGTCCTCTGACCACTCGGCAGCAAGCAGGAGGCAACCCCTGTGACGAGCGGATCCTGGCAAAGTTCTCTCTTCACAGATGATGCACAGCTTAAGCTATAATGAGTTTTTGGGTTACAAATGCTGAACACATTAATATTCCTTGATGATAATTATCACAGTATAAGCACCTTTCCCAATGTGAGTAGCATAAACCAACTGAAGCAGCATTTTTACCACATTTGAAACAAGCTGGAAAATGGGATTTTCTACTCTCGTAACCTGAGGTCAACATACATCAAGCATCGCATATTAAACACACCTACATGTGAAGCCTTCCCCTTCTGCTTCATGTGTCCTTAACGCCTTCTCCTTGATCCCTTCTTTTGTGAGATGCTCTTATTTGAACGCACAGGTAATACAGCTAAACTCAACAAAATGTGTTTCCTCTCCCCTAAAATGAATCTGAAGATTCTGCTTGTGAGATCACAAATAGACAATGAGATGGGGAAGCCATATTTTACAGGTGATATGTCTCTCTCTGCAGTTTGAATGAATACTGTGGTCGCTGACTGCTTATAAAACAGAAGGGAAATTAGAGAAGAGCAAATAAGCTCCTAGAAGAATCAAACCCACATTACATGTAAATGGAAACCAACTACGCACCCTTATCTTCACACCTTTAAAACTGACGATATGACTTAACATTGTAAGGTTTTGATGTGAATTCTAACCCACCAGCATGAAGGGTGCAATGAAGTCAGCATCATCATTACTTTCACATAACAGTCACAGCAAATGATGTTCATCCCAGTTAAGAGAATAATTATTGACATTTGGTTAACTATCACATATCAGAAAAAAAACCTGAAAACTATGATCTTCGATGCATCTTTTCAGAGTACAGCAATATATATTTGGTATTGACCACAATACCCCTAAATGGATAGTAAAAAAAAAAAAAGTCTTGAGACACTATGCATCAATTTAATTGGTTAATATGGATTTAATGGTCTATATGTTGATTTCCCCCTCATTTCTCTTTCTTGATCTCTCTTTATCAGGTGAAAAAGAGAACACATTTACCACAAAGCCCAGTTGATGTTGACAAGCATTAAAATAATCACAGTTGGGCTAGAGAGATGGCTTAGTGGTTAAGGCACTTGCCTGCAAAGCCTAACAAAATCGGTTTGATTCCCCAGAACTCACTTATGCCAGATGCACATAGTGGCACATGTATCTGGAGTTTGTGTTTAGTGGCTCTGGTGTTCCCATTCTATCTCCTCTCTCTCTCTCTCTCTCATAAATAAATAAATATTTAAAAAATCACAATTAGGGCCTTTTCTTTTTCAATGGGCTATGGTGTCATTTTCACACGCTATGCAAATAATCACAACAGTGCTTATGACGAATCCTTAATCCAAACACTGAGAATTAATCTATGACTTTTTTGGGTGTGAATTAGCTTGGTACCCAGTTCCCCCACATATCATTTAGACAATACACAATACACATTTAGACAATATCATGGGTGCTGGTTCTTTAACATCATTCTTTCTTATGTGCTACAAAATCCCATTTGAGTAGATGCTCGGGTTATGAGGGAACTTTTACTAAATATTTAACAGTGTTATTGGTTTATTAAATACTATAATGTGCGAGCTACAAGAGCATGATACACTGCTTGCTTGCTTGCTCTTAATGCTGGTGCTCATTTTAAACACTCTGTGAGCCATGTATCAGTACAGCTGACACATTTTAAGAAGTCCTCATTTATCAGCAGATAAGTGTGATTAGGGAACCTTTCTTAGTGCAGAAATGAATGAAAACCGATTTGGTTTTTACTGTGCAAAATTTGCTTTGCTGTAGCTAAAAAAGAAACACTCCACAAGACAGTCAAAAGGCCATTTTGAAATAATATATAAAGGTTAAAGCTCTGGAATGTAAGAAAGTAGAGTGTATTCTTGGTTCATCAGGTTATAAATAAAACAAAGGAGTCAATTTACAGAGGGCCAATAAAGTGTACACATTTATCCAATCTGGAAAATGTCTTAAATATAAGTCACATAGTGAGACGGCGCATCCAGTCTGTTGCTTTTGAACATGGCAATGTTGGCAAGTGACTTCATTTGCAACAATTGTAATTGACTTTTTAAATGAGTTAATATTATTTTTTGCAAACATGTCAAAATATTTCTACTCAGCCGGGCGTGCTGGCTTACAGCTTTAATCACAGCACTCAGGAGGAGGCAGAGAGGAAAACTGCTGTGGGTTCGAGGTCAGTATGAGACTACGTAGTGAATTCCAGGTCAGCCTGGGCCTGAGCAAGAGCCTACCTCCTCAAAAAATACACCAAAAAATTTCTACTTAACATTATGCCTTGAAAATTAATAATTTACATTTTAAAACTTCATATATATAACAGATTATACTCCTTTATCCCCTTGCCCCTGGTCCATTAAGCCGACACCCTTCTCATTGGGATTATGGGATTCACTGTGGGGTCATGAAGGTCTCAGTTAGTCCCTGAAGTGAGTAGAAAATAGAAATTCTCCATGAAAAAGGCATTTCTCTTTGTTTCTGATTCTTTAAAAATTTATTTATTTATTTATTTATTGAAGAGAGAGAGAGAATGAGGCAGATACAGAGAAAGAGATAATTGGCATGTCAGGGTCTCTAGACACTACAAATGAACTCCAGACGCATGTGCCACCTTGTGCATCTGGCATACTGGGGAACTGAACCTGGGTCCTGAGGCTTTGGCAGGCAAGCGCCTTACCTGCTAAACCATCTGCCCAGCCCATATTTCTCTTAAAGATATACAATATAATCTAACTTAAAGAAAACTCCCTTCCACTGGAGACCTGCAGCATTTGTGTCTTTATTCTGTAAACACTAGAACAGTGATTATCTGTCCTTCCAGTTCTCGGTGGAGACTCTTGCTTTTGAAAATGTCTTGTGGTGACTTACTAAATTCAAGCTATTTCAATTAGTATTACTGCCCATTAAAAATTAATTGCATTACTGAGTGGATTAAGGTTTAAATTTCAATTCTACAGTATGTGCCCTAGAAATGACAGCTCAAAATCAATGCTCTTTGGCCCACAATCGGAAGTGTGTACGGTCGGGTAGCATGGGACTGGCGTCATGGCCAAGCACTTTTAAAAGACTTGATGGTTCAATTGAAGGTGTGTCAGTTCTAATTCTGTATTTTCTTTTGAGTGCTGCACAACAACCCAACCCAGAGGAAGAAAGAATAAAAGCTGCACTAAAATTTGAACACATGTGTGGACAAGATACTGCCATTACGACAGCAGAGGAATTAACAGTCACCCCAAATTCCCACAAACTTGTTCCAAAATTAAAACCTTCCTCAATGAGCATACGGTCTCTGATTTCAATCCACACTGGTTTGTTCTTCGTTCCTGTGAACACAGGTTGGATGAGAAAATAGTTGGTTTTGCACAGAGTGGAGGAAAAAAAACATAAAACCTACCTATTATACAATATTCATAATGACTTATGTCTTAAGGAAACCTAAGAAAATATTGATGATATAAATCTTGTCATTAAGTAGCCACCCCATCTAGTTCCCTTTGGTCAATTATTGAAGGTCTTTGGGGGAAGGGTCAAATCAGGAGGGTTCACAAGTGGGTCCCCTTGGCTAGAGATGACAATCTGCAGAGAATGCGTGGAAGGTGCCCCTTTTCTCCGTAGTCCTTTGACTCTTTGAAGAAGATGAAGAGAAGGGACAATATAAGTGAACTCAACAAAGCCAAGCAGCATCTATGGAGAACTGCCGAGTTGCTCGGGAATAGCTGGCTTTGGGATTGAATGGTGATTGGTATTGCCTGGGAAGAAAAAAAAAAAAAAATGATGTCTGTAGTGTTCCTCAAGGTCCCTTTGCAATGCACTGGTGGCCAACAGCAAGTTCAGCAGCAAGGGAGTCAAGAAGATGGGAAGTAATAATAACAATAAAAGGAATAAGCTGGTGCAAATGGACCCCAAGGTGTAGTAGGGGTCCCTGTGCAACAATCACCCTTCATTGCAATTTACTGATGTTGCTTCATTACAATACAACATGCAAAGGGAAACGTGCACAGTGGACTGGTGGCGGCTACCCTGTTCCATATGCCACCCCAGCAGCCACCCCTACTGGGCCTAAGTCAGATTGCTCAAAAGTAAATGGACCTATGTGTGTGGGGGGGGGGGATTAAAACAGTACCGTAGACTGTTTATAGCATGGTTGCCCATCTTGGAGAAAAAGAGAGGAAAAAAAGTAGCAAAGAGAAATTATTTCCTTAGTGGAATATAAAATGTCCTCTGAAGGTATAGCAGTTAAAGGGAAAGGATAAAGAAGATGGTGTCTCTTGTTTACAAAATATAAATAGGCTCTGGCTCCCATGTTCACCTTCCACAAAATGAACAGAAACTATGGTTTCAGATGAACAATCATATTGAAAATTCAAGTTGGTGTTATTTTAAAGAGAAGGATTGATTTTTCTCATTCTTGCCTGCGGTAGCTGAAAGTCTTCCTTCTCAATCAGCGCTCACAGGATACCGAAGCAATGTGTGAAGTGGGAAGGAGAGAGGGAGTCTTTCCTCACCAAGGATCACTGAGTATGTCATTGGCTAATTCTTGCTCTATGCTCCTCATTAACATGACTCTCAAGTTTCTGGTTATCATATCCGAAATATTAAGACATAATAACTATGAAGGTGCAGATAATTGGATATTAACCAGAACATACTTGACTGGGCAGGAGGTAGAGCCCTGCTTAAACTAATCCTGAAACATATTAATCACCAATTAATGAAAGGGTTTCAAATTCATTTTCTATTATAGAACACCTCCGAGTATCTAGGCTTTTTCTAACAAAATGACTTGGAATAACAGGGTATAAATAAGAAATACAGCCATCTGATGAAGTCATGAATTAATTCTTTATAGCTTCTTGTTAGATGATTGTGAAAACTGTAGTGAAAGCCTTGAATAATCTTTACAGAGTCTGGTGTTATGAAGACGGAACACTTTTCCAATGTTCATTGGCCCCTGTTTAAATTCCAAATGATGTATCCATTTCAACGTCAGAACCATAGCTAAATATTTCATCAGAGAGCTGTCATAATATTATCTAAGCCCTCCAGCCCAGACAACCCTGTAGACGTCTAAAGTACCACAGATGGGCTCTCAAACTACAATGGCAATAAATGGGAGGAGCTCAGGGTAGTGCAACAAAGTTGCGCACAGTTGGCAGGAAATGTGAGTAAGTGAGGATCGTGTTAAGGTACACAGACCTGTCTGCTTGCAAGGGTGCCTTCACTAAGGTGGAAATAAAGTAATGTGGAAAAGAAAAGGGGACAGAAGTGAACAGAAAAAGGAACTGACCGAGCACAGTGTTAGGTCTGCACGGAGGTTGGGACACAGGTCCTGACACTTCAAAGATGCTTTTTTTTTTTTTGGTTGTTGTTGTTGTCCCACTACCATCCTCTCGTAAACTTTCTACAAATGTTCAAGTTAGAGAAATTGCTATGGAAGGGAAAAAAAAATGCTGATACACGATCCTCACAAATGGGTTCTAGCATCTTTCCATACTCAAAACACAGAGCTTATAAACGTAAGGAAAAAGTCATTTTTAAAGCCAGGGGAAACAAAGTGTTTGCATGAATGTAATGTAAGCAAGGAGCTGACATGACATTATTTCTCTGTGTTTCCTGCCTTTGTGTGCTGAATTTGATGAAAATAGTAAGAAAACTCTTGTTATCTCTGTTTCTCTTTTTCATTCTGTTGTTTGTTGACTTTCATTTTAATAACTATTAAACAAGCACTCAGGGCAGATGAACTCAGCTAGGCTGGCAAGTAGACCCTTTTATCAACAATTTTGCCACGGAGATACACAAACATTTCAGTGGCTCTTCATTAGCAAACAAATCAACAAGTGATATTTTAATGCATGACTTTATCCCATCTCTATGGGGACTGTAGTTGAGAGTGTGATGTACAGTACAGAGAAAGGAATCATCCACCCGCCGCCACGTCCCAGGGCTCTATCCATTGAGGACTTCGCAGCCTCTGCTTAAAGAGTGCATTTAATTGACTGATAGACAGTAGCTTCTTTGTTCGCGAAAGACAGCGAAGTAATGGCAGCTTGAAAATCGTACCATCTACAGGGTCTCCTGAGACTTGTAACAGGGGGATATGTGTCAGGAATAAATAAATAATCTAATTATTAAGCCACTTCCTGTCAAGTTAACTCCAATTTGTTGGCTTTTGAAGGCAACAAAACGAGGCATTTTTCCTCATTATGCTTCTCTTTTTATACCAGTGGTAATCACAGGCGGATTAAAGGGTGCCTGATTGGTTTTTTTTTTTTCTTTTTTTTTTTTTTTTTTTTTGTCAAGGAACTGAGAAGCAGCCAACAGTACAGAGAAACAGAGTTGGGGTTAGAAGAAATTTCATGCTTGTCTCCTTTCCAGCTCCCTAACAGCCCACACGGCTGCCCCATACGGTGCAGCCAGCTGTACAGCAAATGTGTACCCCTCCAACAGAGGCCTACGGGGCCGCGGGCGCCATCCTGAGAGCTGTGAGATACCTTGCAAACTTGGCAGGTAGCTACTGCTGTCATAGGCATAATTCTAAAGGTGACCTACGAAACCCCATCAGCTCTCCAAATGCAACACATATGAGCAGCTGAAGTTCGACACCCACTCTCCGCCTTGGCTCTCCCTCCTTTGTTTACTACTGTTCCTGCCTTGGAACTAGGACTCTCACCTATGGAAAGAGGTCACGGGACACCTTTTCTTTGGCTGGGTATGATCAGATCTTGTAGAAATAGGTCATGATGTGTGTGTGTGTGTGTGTGTGTGTGTGTGTGTGTGTGTGTGTGGTATATAGGGGTCTCCATTGCTGGTAACTTTCAGTGGACCCTCCATTCAGACATATTTGGTCTGTAAACTTCATTCCCAAAACAGATACCCACAGTGCATAATAGGCCTATTTAACAGAAAGTGTAAAAAAAAAAAAAAATTACACTCTTGTGGCATAGTCTCTACAGGAAGTCAAGGGCAAGTTTAAAGTGAGAGCTAGAAGTCGTACCATTATGTGGCAGTGGGTCACGTGGCACTGTCATCATGTATAGCCTTCCTTCCCAGATCCTCTGTATGGAGTCAGAGGCAGCTGGCTGGCCACAGCAATGCTACCTGACAGCCACGTTCTTCTGAGGCCCCTTTAAGGTGATAAGAAACTGAATCTAGGTTCTGTCTATGGGCTCAGCCCAAATCCTCCTTGTGGCAAGAAAATTAACCTGCCAACATATAGCTAAAGACGCTTTCTGTGAGGCTTGTTAAGAGCGAAACTACATTAACTGTCAATTTTTCACTCTTGTAATTCAAGGTTAACACACACACAATAAAAATAAACACCCTGATTTGCCTTTTTAGTAACTTGCCACAGAAATTAGCACAGCGACCTAAAGATTCTCATTCTATATGATTTCATTCTTAAGAAATAAAAACCCATTAATTCTGGAAAATTCTGCCCTTCTTCAAAATAAGAAAAAAAAGCATTTTTTTTTCTCTTTTCATTTCTTTTCAGCTGTTTCTGTTTCTAGGAGAGCTGACGGTCAGCAAGGCTTGCGAAATTCCCTCACCCACCCCCCCGCTTTGCACTCAGCGTAGCTATATTATATTTATGCTGGCGGATGTCCTTTCTGAATACATCTTGAATTTTTGTTAAATTGCGCAGATAATTAAACCCTCTTCATATTTACAGTCTGCTTCAATGGTACCATGAATTCTGTTTTCAGTTACTGTCTGTGAATTCCCTCTCTGAACAATTTCAAACTAAGCAATAACACTTCATTTTACATAAGTTTTATCTGATGTCCCCATACAGAGCCGCCAGCTGTACAGCAAATGTGTGGTTCTCAAACTGAGGCCTACCAGGCCACAGGCTCCATCCTGAGATCTATAAGGCACCTTGCTGTCATTGGCAAGCTTTCCCTGCTATCACTGTGACCATCGCTCCACACTGCACACAACTTAAAATCATCTGATTATTAGAATTTGTGGCCCACACTCCATTTTATCCTTTATTTAATCTATCCCCAGATCACACATTTGTTTAAATGTTTTGGCTGGTTTACAGATCATGCAGCCATCTGCACAGTAGGTGTGACACCATCTTTTAGACAAAAGTTAACGTTACAAACGAAGATAAAGTCATTGGAAATGCTTTGGTGTTTGTTATTCTGCCTGGCTCACTTGGACCAACTCTAAGAAATAAATAGAATTATCTGTGTAAATCGATGAACATCTATGAAAAACAACACCCAGCAGAATGCAGAGCTTGCTCCATTACCTACGTTAATATCATGACAGCTGAGGAGAGATGACCTGGCCCACTTCTCGTCTCTCCTGTACAGATGGCTATTAAAGAGAAAGTATCCCTTTTGTATGGTCCATGTAGAAACCCTTTATGGGCTTTTCAAATAAGCCAGCATTGCCCACATGAGGGTAGCTTTCTCTTACCATTAAACTGCCCAGATTTCGGCATTTTTGTAATCCAGCTCTTGATGAAATAAGCCAGTATTTCATCCTATGTAACACCAAATGCCTATTTATTAATTCCCTGCATTTTTTGGGCAAACAAATAAGGACTTTAAGAAAAAAAAAATTTCAGGAGTCTGATCCAAAGACTCTCAACGATTTTCTGCTCCTTAAGATCTTATGGTCACACATACTCACTCATATCTATAGGCATGATTATAGATTCACTTCTGTTCATTCTTTTTTAAAGTCAATGAAAATATAGTTTGACATGCAACACAGCCCTTTATTTTTCTATGTAGATATTTGGCTATCTCCCTTTAAGACACAGAGAATCCAAAAGTACTCTAGACCTCAAAATACTGCTTTTTTGTCTATTCCAAAGCAAGAACACTCAAGCTGAAATGCTTCAGAGATGATACTGACTGTCATCAAACTGTACTGAAGCTTCGTTCCTGAGTTGACTTTACTAACGGAATGAAAGAGAAAGGATGCCCTTGTGACCCTGGCCACCAAGCATACAGAAGGATGTATGAATGTCACTTGTTATAAGAACACACTAAAACTTCACTAAACTGCTCTAAACCAATTTATGCCTTCTTTTTTGCCTTGGTGTCAGTGATAGTTATACCATGTGTAACATAACACATGAGGTACATACATTCCTACACGCATTGAGTCTCTTTACAGTCTTTTAAAAATTGTAATTATCCAAGAAACACTGAGTATTAGAGCTATGAATGAAAAGAATCAAGTCTTATCATAATAGTGTTTATGGTCCCAATTTCTAGTTATGTTTTACCAGAAAATAAATGTAGTTTCTTCCCTAAAATGCTTCCCTTTCACACTTGATCTGTCTAGGGTGTTTATTGAGACTATTTCTAGACCTTAATAATCTTATCATGCAACAGGCAACTCTGACACCTTCCTCACTCATTAGAACACAATCATATAGAAAGAAATACAAACGAAATGGAAAAATCCACTTGTAAGTAGACTTCTCAAAGCAATTCTTAGGTAACGTTCCCTGCATCTTCTCTGTCCGTGCACTTTGAAAGAGAGGCCAAAGCTATATCCTGACCGCTTGTCCTCCAACATCCATGCCTACAGTCATCAGTTCCAAGGGGAACGGCCTCGCTCTTCTTTGATCACTCTTTGTCAGGCTGACTGGCCTTCCACGGTGACTATACTGTTGGTTGTCTATTACCAGCCGCTTGCAATTTGCTCACTATGTTCCATGAGACAGTTGTTTGTGGCTGTTTGGAACACATCTGTCTCTTCGGGGACTTATGTGCTAGTTGCAATGCCAACCTCCATAGTGAAACGAAATTTCTTTCTAACTAAAATAGATAATTAGAGGCTGGCAATTATTGGTCAAGAATTATCAGAGTGAAAAAATTAAGTTCCTCATAAATAGCTCTTGGCAATGTCATCTCTTTATATCATATCATGCCTAACAGCCCTTTAGTCCAAGCACTTAGAAATTTACTCTACTGCTGTTGAGCCTCATATAAAATTATGAGGCAATCCCTTTGCTGGGTTAAATACATTTAGAGTCTCTGGTTTCGTCTCTTTGTTGCTGATCCATACCAAATAATGTTAATATTAGAAATTTCAAAGAGGACAATTACCTGAAATCTTTATTATGCTGATAGAAAGAGAAAGCGAATGTACACTGAAAAGTACCACATGCAATGGCTGCTTTTTGGATTCTCAGCTCAAAAGCCTGCATACACTGTGACATGAACAACGGAGGACAAGAGAAATTTCTCGTCTGTGCAGACACTAAGAAGGAAATAGGTTGCCTAGGAAAACTTATAATATGTTTTGTAGCCATGTGTGTGTGTATGTGTGTGAATAAAAGAAACTCTTAGATATTGATCTAAATTCCTGATTTCTTACTCAAACTATGTCAAATGTGGTAAGGAGGGAAGTTTTCTTTTTCCTTTTTTCTTTGTTCTTAATAGACACAAGTCAAATCTCTGGGGCATTTTTAGTTAGTAATTACTCCTGCAACACAGACTGAATGTCCACACCTAACTACAAAACAGCATTTAAGAAGAAGGCAAAGTTGCCTCCTGTAGCTACCTGGTAGAAATATTCATGGTTTTCTGTTCACAAATGCCCCTTGCCAATAGCCTGAAACCAACATATCTAGAAAGATGTGTGTAAGATGCTTGAAAGAGCAGTAAATTATATGTGCTCCATAGAAAAATGCAAATGACTTAGTTAAAGAAGGAATTTCAAGTTACACCTCATTGGACCATCCACAGATATTATTTTCCATCATGTGACATAATCCTTCCTCTAGACTGATTGAAATGTAAAATAAAATCTGTAAAAACACATTCTACCCTCTTAACAAAGCCTAAGAGGCTTTTCAGATAGCCCCTAATCCCTCTTCCCCTGTTAAATGCCCTGGTGAGATTATATATATATATATTTTGATTAGACACACACACACACACACAGAGAGAGAGAGAGAGAGAGAGAGAGACAATCTATAAATATCTACCTTCAATGGAAATATTTTACCTAAGGAAATAATGCTGTTGCCTCATTTGAAAGACTAAGTATTGCCCTGGGATTTAAAAGGGGGGGGGTCTCTTAGCCTTGGCAACATCTTACTGTTTCATATCCTCTCTCTGTCACTAGATACTAACACGGTGACTGGAGTTTAAGAACCTGAATGCCTGGTCAACAGGCAGAACAATTACATGGATGCTATTCATTTGTTTAGGCTTTAAGTGCAAGAGAATCACATATTTTATTATTAAAAATAACATGAATATTAAATAACCAGGCCCTCTGTGAAGTGAAATTTGCTTCTCTGATAGAAGGTGCATTGTTAAATGCTTCGATCCCAAGAGGAAGTGCGTGTCATATCTATCCACTATCATGTGGAGGGGAGCAGCTTGGGAAAGCACTAATGATGCAAGCAATGTAGGGTAAATACAAAGAGAAGGGCACAGGGTTATTTAAAAAAAAAATGGGCCAGGGCAAAATGATACTAAAATTGGAAAGCTAAAACAAAATAGGAAAAAAAAATTAAAACACCTCTTATGTTCAGCATTCATTTTAGTTCGATTCTACATATACAAAAGAACATTAATGCTGGGGTGAAGATACATGCAAGTCATTCATCTGGGTACTGGCCTAAATAATAAATCCAGAAATAAAAAAAAATAATGTTACATGGAATAAAGCTAAATCAAAGCAAGGCTCACAAAGTGTTACTACATTTTGCCTTAGTATAAACTTTCAATCAAGTCCATCCAAAGCTGTGACACAAGGCAGAACCATGTCTACCACCACCGAACAACACTGAAGAAGTAATGGGATAGAAAATTGTGATGTTTATCGTTGGGAAGAACAGTTCACTTTTCCTAACCTCTCCATTAAAAAAAAAAAAAAAGCCATTTTGGAAGTTTATCTGAAATAATTTTCAGAATCCCTAACTGAAGAGTATTTGCAAGGAAATATTTGAACCCCCTACACGGTGCCATATCTTCTGAAAAGTAAGAATTCTCCATGCTATCCTGCCAGGGTCAAGGGTATGCCTTGTAATATATAAGAAATCACTAATGATATTAGCACTTAGCAATGGAAAACAAAGAGATAAAGTGATCAATAGTTCTTCTGTTATGTATGTGTTCCTTTTGGACAATTAAGCACTTAGGTTGTTATGAGTAATAATCCATCTAAAGACCCGTAATTTGAAAACAGCAAAGCAAGTCCTATTGAAAAACTATTAATCAATTTTCCAACGTGCTTCTCAATTTATCTTCATCAATTTATACAAAAAACAGTGGAAATTCTATTACGGTTGAGTGCAATGATCAGCAATGATAGCTGGAACAGCCCTGTGACTCAACCTTCTTAATATGGTCCTCATTACTGTGTAATAAAGTTATTTACCCTTGAAAACACACTCAGAGTCTAGATGTTGGATTTTGTTTTTTGTTTTAGGAAACTTTCATAACAGTTGAGTATACGGTTAATTGAGCTTTTAAGGTATTATATCACAAGTATTTATGGATTTATAGGACACTATAAAATGAACAGAAAACATTCTCATTGTCTAAAAACACAAATGAGTAACAAAAATAGAACAAAGTAATACAATTGTCATTTTACCAGTAGCAAAAGATCTGCTTGATAAAGTTTAATTGGCTGGTAAAACTCTTAGTGTTATTACTAACTGTTTATCGAATTAAAAAACATTGGCAGTAACCCCTGAGGAATTAAAGGATAATGGGACAATATGAATACATGAAAAAAAAAAAAAAACTTGTTAGTTCTAAGCTATATAATAAATGCAATGTCCTGAAATCATTGGCTTGGAGTAACATCAGAGATTTCCCCCCCGCCCCCCAAAAAATTGCTTCTGTAAGGATCTATAGAAAATTTGGTGCAGAATGAAAAAAATGGTTACTGAATTCTTTACTTGATCTTTATGGTCATGATTATTTCCAGGCTGTTGAAACCACACATATAAAAATATTTTATGGCAATTTAAATTATTTATGTTTCCCTATCACAAAAACTCACCACTTTAGATTTTGATACAAAGATGCTTCAGCAACACACAGCTGTGCCATTATCGTAATAACTTACGAAATTAAAACCTGCCTAAAACTCTACGGAAAGCTAACATCCAGTTCATTAACCATTCCTGTTAGTTTTCAATAATGCAAAAATGATTAGAAGTTTAATTTGTTAATCACCTGTGTTTTGACTGGCAGCAGATAGATAATCCTCTGCAGAAGTCTAAACTAGCCCTTGCAGAAAATAAAACATGCTAATGCTTTATCAGGTCTAATAAGAGGAATTAAAAAAAAATCAATCATGCCTAGGTAAGCCATTGGATGGTTGAACAATTAATTCATCTTCAACATGGTTTAATTACATAGGCACTGATGTACACAAATAGAGAAAAACCTGTCTGGAATAAGGTGTAGAATATCACTCACCAATCATGTGATTTGCAACATGAACCTGAATGTCCCATTCATTGTAGAAAACCATCTGACACTTGATGCACTGATAGGTCTTCTTCTGAGAAAACAAGTATAAACAGCATTACTTAGACACAAGTGCACTGCATTGTCCACCCCCTCCACCCCCCCTCCCGTCCCGAAAGCAAAGTCAAGCATCAAAACCCCCAGCCACACAGTGTTTTTGTCCAAGATGTTGCCCTTATCTACGTTGCTAACAAACCAATTATGGGGCTAAGTTCTGAGAGCTTCTTACTAAAAGCGGCCTCGGCCCTCACACTATCATTTCTGTTGAAATGAGAAGGAACCAAAGCACTTCATTATAAAAGTAATAAAGTAATATAAACACGCATACTCAAAAATTAAAATGATCTATAACACATGGCACAGATTCAGAAACAAATGTCTTTGAAGAGCAAGTTACAATTTAGTTGTTACCCAAATCATTTTCAGAGATGTATGCTTTCAGAGATGTACGAGTACACAATGAGATAAGTGAAGACTGGTAGAATGTAGCTAAAATACCTAAGGATTATAATCTTTAACCAAAATCTGAGAGTTACATAATACTTTTCAAGTTGCTAGCTACTGGCATTTAAATATATATTTTTCTCTTACACAGCAATCATAACATAATACTTTTTAACATTATTTTATTACTGTCTACAATAATCCAGTGATACAAGGAGTAATGTGTTTTTTTTTTTATTTAATTAAATTATTTATTTGAGAGTGAAAGAGGGAAAGAGGCAGACAAGAGAGAATGGGCACGCCAGGGTTTCCAGCCACTGCAAAGGAACTCCAGACGCATGCACCATCTTGTGCATCTGGCTTACATGGGTCCTGGGTAATTGAACCAAGGTCCTTTGGCTTTGCAGGCAAATGCCTTAACTGCTAAGTCATCTCTCCAGCCCTTTAAAAAAATTATGGAGTATGGGTTTTTAAAAATATTTTTTATTTGTATTTATTTATTTGAGAGAGAGAAGGAAAGAGAAAGAGGCAGATAGAGAATGGGCGCTCAGGGCCTCAGGCCACTTCAAACAAACACCAGATGCATACACCCCCTTGTGCATCTGGCTTACGTGGGTTCTGGGGAGTTGAACCTGAGTCCTTTGGCTTTGCAGGCAAACGCCTTAATGGCTAAGCCATGTCTCCAGCCCGGAGTATGGGTTTTTAGTGATAAGTCTTAGGGCACACACTAAACTGAGACTAAGAAAGGTGTCACAGTGACATTGAGCTGGGAAGAGAAAGAAAGTTTCTTTATTCTCAAGGTGAGGCTCCCTGAAAAGAGCAGACCTCATGATTTCACATCTTGCTCACTGAACTCCAGGTCATATTAGATGGATTCAGTAATTAAACTACTGGTCGTCTTTCACAAGACACAGTTACACAAAGATCCCTTTGTGATAAAAGGATATTTACAATGAAAAACCATCTAGGAAAACAAAACAAACCGTTATGAAATAATCTATCTTCAAACCCATCAAATGTGAGAAAATTACATCTGCAAAATAAATGATGTTTTATTGTAACCACCCTTACAGAACTATCGTTTCATCAGCAGGCATATAAAATGTTTCACTAATGTTATTAAAGAAAAGACTAGTCTGTAAGTAACAATTCATTTTGAAGAACTCGAGTCCTTTAGATTTAAAAAACAATATTAAATATGAAAATTTGTATAAATTTAAATTGTAAATTATAAATTAAATTGTATAAATTATGAAAATCAGAAATGCCACTGCTGTGAAGTTGCCCTAATTGTTATTAGGCAATATCCTATTTTCTTCTTCAACCACAGCCAATATTCCTAGCACAGGCGTATTTCCAATGGAAGCTGAATAACTAATCTTATGGTCATTATACATTAAGTATACAGTGAACAGACTGTGCTGAATGTAAATCTATCCTGGTCTTCAAACACCCTGACAATCACGGAGTGTGATTTACTGTACTGAGATGTTTACAAGACCCTTTGATGGTGACGTATAGAGCAACATGTGTTGTGTAAATAACATCTCCCCCTTTTGTAACGTATTTCCCCTTAGAACTAGTTAGAAAATATTTCTTACTCCCTGATGACCTACGTTATATATTGTTTATTAGCATACTTCAAGCATTATTCCTGATATGTGACCTTGCAGAAAAACAAAGAAACATAAACTTAATGGCTGGGCTTTTCTCTTGTTAGCACAGTAAAACATACAATATGTCGAAAACTGTCTCCAAAAATGATGACTGAAGAATATGTCGGTGGAATATACTAGGGGCTTTCTTTTTCCCCTCCTGTTCTAATAATAAAGAATAAGATCCTTTGAAAAGCCAAGGTAATGACAAGCTAGTGTTTAGCCTTATCTTCCGAATGAACAGATAGGCTAACAATCTATGTGTGGAAGTTTGCTTCCATCATTGAAAGAAATGCTTTTGTCACTACTGGTAATTCAAGATCAGATTTTCTCAACCATTAAAATAGCTTCTATCTTCTGTTTTTTTTTAATTAACATAGTCATATCTTATCTCCAACTTCCTAAATATGCAGCCCGACAGGAATTTAATGTGATTTAAAGAAAAGGACCATGATTTTTTTGTTTTTTGTTTTTGTTTTTTGTTTTGTTTTGTTTTTGTTTTTCGAGGTAGGGTCTCACTCTGGCCCAGGCTGACCTGGAATTAACTATGTAGTCTCAGGGTGGCCTCGAACTCATGGTGATCCTCCTACCTCTGCCTCCCCAGTGCTGGGATTAAAGGCGTGCCCCACCACACCCGGCTTAAGGACCATGATTTTTAAATATTGTGGCTTTGTCTACCTCACCACACTTCTTAGGTTTCCCTGAAAACAAAGTAATAATTGCAAATTGGGATTAAGGACTTTCTTATGAAAGCCATGATGTAAAATTTATTTTCACCTCCTTTTTTTAAAAAATGTAATTTTAAATGACCTTTAAAGTATTACTCATTATGATTACAGATCCGTGGCAAAATATTTAAGGGCCTTATACCCTGTACATCATCTCTGAAGTTACAGGATTGAACATGGAGAACCGGAGAGCTCATATACTTGGAGAAGGAAATCCATTTCTGCTCAGCAAAGCTGAGATGAAGGTGGAATTCGCCCTAATTCTAGGCCCGAATCTGCTTTTCCACTGCTTTCCGACATTGGCCCAAACCCTAGTCTGTGGCTATAAAGAGTAGGTTGAATCCCTTGTCTAATAAGACAGCTACATTAACCCCTTTTCAGACTAAAAATAAGGACACCTTGTAACAGACGCTTGGAACAAACTTTCCATCCAAGTTATCTTCCTCCACTGGCGTATTAATGAGCAGTACCCCCAAATGATGCTGTGTGCTCCAGAGGTGACCTGACCCCCAAAAGGGCACAGAAGTGTCACACCTCCCTCAGGATAGTTACTTTCATTTATATAAAAGACAACAAAAAAAAAAAAAAAGTGAAGTGAGATAATTCCTCTTAAAAGCAGATAGAGTGGAAACAGAAGTTCCATTGTTTGGGCCCCAGATTGGCCTTGATCAACACTTAGGGTGTCAATTTACTTGAAATGCTAATTTGGTACAATTTTTAAAAGAGACTTTTTTTTTTCATTAGCCTTTTTAAATGTGCTACTTGGGAGCCAGGTTGTCATTTCCTGATTGTTCTCTTTTGTTTTCTGATACTGATAGATGTGATTATTAAGGATACAACTTTTTCCTAGCACCTCATTATTTCTGATTGATTTTGAGAACAATTTAAATTTGCCTCCTTGACATTCTTGTTTTCAGTTATATTCTGGTTAAGGTACTCAGAGACTCAGAAAAGAGCATCTCACAAATAAAAAAAAAAACAAGTGATTAAATAATGTATATTTTTAAAAAAGTCTTCCCTGATTAAACCTCTCTCCATTTGATCCATATTCCATTAGTATTTGCACTTCACATTTTCTATCTCTAAATTAAAAGAAGAAATTTTAAAATTTAAAGTTTGTAGTTGTAAATTGTTTTGATTCCCCCAAGAAAACAAGATAATGAATTAAAAAAAAAATCAAGAGGCTATAGTAATCTCAGAGACAGAAAACAAATCTTAGCTGCTCTCAATGAAGGTGACTATTACACATATTTATTTATTTTTTATTGTTTGAGACAGGGTCTCATGATGTATCTCAGGCTGGCCTTGAATTTGTGATTCCCTTGCCTTCTAAGTGCTGGGATTACATACAAGTGTGCACCACTATACCTGGTCATACCAATTCATTTTTCTGAAAATTAATAATCAGAGGGCCAGAAGCCCCTGCCTTGTCCCGAAGGATGTGCAAATCATGTCTATTTGATGATGTGATGTTGGTTGCAAAAATAAATAAATAAAAGTCGAAGAGATAATAAAGATACAAATTTACTATTCTTGCATGCCAAATAACATGGTTCAGAGAACCACTAATGAATGCTGAAATTGATGAGAGAGAGGTGATTCTGGGGTACTCAGATTTTATCCTCCGATCACCATGAAGAAAGACAGGTGCCTTCACAGTGAAGTGAGCTCGTAGCCATCACTTTAAACAGACACTTTAGCTTCATCTCGCTAAAAATGGAACAACCAGACATTAAATGTCACATGGTGTGGTGAGGTGAGCACCACCACCAATAAAGCATCTTATTGAAAATGTATACCTGAATCTAACAAATGTGACAACTAACAATCCACCTTTGTGAACACAAGAACAGAGGAGCAAACACTTCTCCTGGGGGGTAAAACGCAAACACAGAAAATACTTCAAGAGAACTTGTCTATTATCTTCAGAGTCAACAACACAGGTTGAGAGTGACTATGCTTAGGAGACTTAAAAGATGTACATGGTAAGGGCTGGAAAGATGGCTTAGCAGTTAAGGTGCTTGCCTGCATAGCCAAAGACCCAGGTTCAATTCCCCAGGACCCATGTAAGCCAGTGGCGCATGTGTCTGGAGTTTGTTTGCAGTGGCTAGAAGCACTGGCACACCATTCTCTCCCTTAATCCCTCCCTGCATCTCTCTGTCTCTTTCTCTCTATCTCAAATAAATAAGTAATAAATAAAAATGATAAAAAGGAGTACATGATAAATATATGGGATTCGAGTTGACCGAAAGGTTTTGAGGCCATTGGGCAAATCTGTGGGCTCTCTAGTTACTGGGTGCTATTGGAACATTGTGGGTAACCTCTTTAGATGTGATAATGGTATTGTTCTAGGCAAATGTCCATTTTGTTACCATAACTATGCTGAGTATATAAAGGTGAAATTTCATGATACTTGAAACTTAACTCTTAAGACAGCCAGAAAAATCATAGGCATACTAGTCATACACAGGTAAAGCAAAAATAGCTACATAGTAATAGTAATGAAATCTAGGTACAAGTCTAATGATTAATAGAAAGAATAAAAAGACAATTCATTATAAGCAATGGTAAATGAATTAACCTCCACCAAAGCCACTCACTTTATACTTTCGAACTGCTATGCACCAAAAGCAATTTATTTCGCTATTATAAATAGTTTGGCAAATATTTCTGGTATTTTTGAATAAATATTTTGAAACAGAGTTTGAGTGAATAAACTTTAAGACATTAGGAACAATGGCTCCCATTCATTTCTATAATAAAGTAGTAATAAATTTTCAGAATTTAATCATACTTTCCAGTCTAGACAACTCCCATGCATAAAACTTCCTTACTACAATCCTATGAAAATGAATAATGGAAGAATTGTTACCCAAATTAACAGACTAAAGAGATGACTTGTCCAAAGTCATGCGGGTTGTGAACACCCTTTGCAAAGCCAGGATTCTACTCTCCCTCCCCTGTAGGTATGAATACAATCTACTCTCTGCAGATAAAGCTGCCATTACATTCTGTAAGGAGGCTTTTTTTTTTTTTTTTTTTTTTTTTTTAGCAGTGGGTAGGGTTGCTGGTCTCTGACAGAGTCATGGATGGTAGGGAATAGCTTACAATAAGGGAGGGATTCTTTCCTACCACCACGGCCTTGGCTTCCTGATCACAGAGCCATATAAGAACATGTGGGTACCAAAATTCCCGGACTCTATTGCAGGATATTTTTCTGCTCTCAAATGTTCTATGATTTTCTTGTCACATTTCAACTCTGTGCTTGTTTGTATTTGTCATACTCACTACAAAAAAGGACAATTTAATTGGAGAGCTCATATCTAACTTCAATCTTCAATTATTTTCAGCAATCAAAATTGTATAGTTTTTGTGGCGAGAAAGCTTAGTTGGTAAAGAGCTTGCTTTGTAAGCATGGAGATTTGAGTTTGATCCCCAGAACCCATATCAAATACTATCACGGCAGTATCGGTTTGTAATCACAGGGCCCAGAAGGCAGAAATAGGAGGATCCCTGGAGCTTGCTAGCCAGTTAGGCTAGTCAACTTCATGAACTTCAGGCCAACAACAGACCATGTCTCAAAGGAGGTAGGTAGTATAGGTGATGATAGCTCCTCTGACCTCCACACACATGCACATGCCATTGTACATATGCATGTGCCACACACATACAAATGCTCACATATACATGCAGGACACGCACACCATTATACAGCTATTGTGTCTCCCTTCACTTCAATTGGAATTTTCATGAGATGACACTAGAGGCTCTACCTTCTCTCCCTGCCTCTTTGATATGGACTTTAAAAATCAACATAGGGCTGGAGAGATGGCTTAGTGGTTAAGGCACTTGCCTGTGAAGCCAAAGGACCCATGTTCAACTCTCCAGATCCCACATAAGCCAGACACACAAAGGTCTTGCACAAAGTGCAAGGTCACATATGCCCACTAGGTGGCGCAAGCATCTGCAGTTAAGCATCTGCAGTTCAATTTCAGTGGCTGAGGCACTGGTGCACAAGTTCTCTCTCTCTCTCTCTCTCTCTCTCCTCTCATTCTCTCTCATGCACTCTCTCTAATAAAGACAATTGAAAAAAAAAATCAACATGTCGGCATTTCAATGAAGGTGCACTCTGCCCTGAGAACAACTGGCCCTGTCTTCACTGATGTCCAGCCTCGTCCTCTCTACTAAGCTTCTGTCCCAACATCTAATTTTCATTCCTCACATTCCTAAATTTAAACATTCAAATGCTCTTGTCTTTTGGTGGATTTCCTTCTGCTTGGATTTATTTCAAAATTTGTTACACCTCTTGGTGTAAACAATTAAACATTTTACTGCAAACTCTGTCAGCTTTTTGTTGTGGACATTTTACTAGCAATGGACTCATTCACATATTTTGGAGTATTGAGTCCATGAAGTTCTTTGTAGTGACCACGTTTCTCCTGTGTCCCCACTCGTCTCCTACCTGGGGTTTTGCCATTGCTTCTCCTAGACCATCCCAGGCTGCTGGGTCTGCACCTCTTAGAGAGGCATGTTATACACAGGGGCTGGAATGCAGGGGGAGATGAGACATTGCAGTTTTTAATATTTATTTATGATAATGTTTATTTTAAAATTTGTTTAAGATTTATTTATTTAAAGAATGGTTGTGCCAGGGTCTCTGGCCACTGCAAATGAACTCCACATACCTGTGCCACTTTGTGCATCTGCCTTCATGTGGGCACTGGGTAATCAGACCCAGGCCATCAGGGTTTATAAGCAAGTGCTTATAAGTGCTGAGTCATCTCCCCACCCCACATTGAAGTTGACACAATTACTTCAGTTTTAAGTTCCAAATGTGTTGTTCTTCCTACCCCTATTACTCTTTCACTGAAAACCCTGAATTCTAAGTATTGGTCAAAGGAAGATTTTTTTTTTCTAGTTTCTTATTATGAGCAATGAAGTTTCTCCAGCCTTTCCTTCCTTCTTTCCTTCCCTCCTTCCTTGTTTCCTTCCCTCCTTCCTTGTTTCCTTCCCTCCTTCCTTGTTTCCTTCCCTCCTTCCTCCCTCCCTTCCTTCCTTCCTTCCTTCCTTCCTTCCTTCCATGTATATATATATGTATGTATGTATGTATGTATGTATGTATGTATGTATATATGCATGCATGTCTGTATATGTACATGCATGCATACAGGCCTACCTATGTTATGCCAGGGAATACACTGAGAGCCACATGCATATTAGGTAAGCACTTGACCATGAAGTTATCTGAAACTATGGGAGCTAATTTCAATAGCATGTTGGCACACACTTATAATCCCTGTACTGAGTAGGTTAAGATAAATGGATCAAGAGCAGAAGGCCAGTCTGGGTTATATAGAGCAATATATATGTGTGTGTTTGTGTGTGTGTGTGTGTGGTGTGTGTGTGGCAAACATGTGTGTATTATGTATAGCAGGCCTGGCATCATACTATAAGAAACTTAATAATTAAACATCCCATTGATAGAACACCTTTGGTTTTAATTTTAATAACACTTGAATGTTTTTAATTTGCTTTTGCATCTCAGAGATGAAAAAAATGGCACTCGTCCACCTTTCTTTATAATTTACCCATCACTGTTGCATGTTTGGAACATCAAAACATGCATTGAAGCACCATACTTCCAAGATGTCCCATAGCCTCCAGCTTCCACTCTCACCAACCCTAAGCATGGGCGGGACTACCAAGGGAGGGCCAGTCTCAAACTCTGCTAGAACACTGACATTAGTAGTTTGTACCATGATGCTATAAAAGCATCTCATATTCAGCCCAGTTACATCCAGCCATTTTAGTAGGAAAGCAACTCTAGAATCTTTCTACAATTAGTTGCCTTTTAGTGGCTTCATCATTTAGCTGGGTGATGAGACACTTAGTGACTCCAAGACTTAGTTTCCTTCCCTGTAAATTAAAACTAATAAAACTTACACTAAAATGCTTGTTACTTTGTCTACTATGTAGCAGGGCAACATTAAAAGCAACCGCCTTTATTACTCTTTAGTTGACAGGTTACTATGTGATGCAATGGTAGGTATACCATGTTTAGCATAACAAAGATGCTTGTCAAAAGTTAGTTCTTATTTTTTTGAGAAGGCTTTTGAACCATACTGAAATTTCCTTTCAATTAAAATCTACCAATTTAACTTTTTTAACAATCAACAAGAGTTCAAGGATTTATTCAATCAAGATTTAAAACTAGGGGGCTGGAGAGATGGCTTAGTAGTTAAGGCATTTGCCTGCAAAGCCAAAGGATCCTGGTTTGACTCTCCAGGACCCATGTAAGCCAGATGAACAAGGGGGCGCATGCATCTGGAGTTTGTTTGCAGTGGCTGGAGGCCCTGGCGCGCCCACTCTCTCCCTCCCCCACCAACCTTTCTGCCTCTTTCTCTCTCAAATAAATAAACAAAAGGTTTACAAGTAATAACATAAGCATTATCACAGGTTAGTGACAAGGTAGGGAAATGGAAAGAAGAGGGAGTGGTAACAATGCATTAAAAGGCTGAAACTAGGGCTGAAGCAATGGCTCACTGGGTTCAAAGACCTGGGTTCAATTCCCCAAGACTCATGTAAGCAAGATACATAAGGTGGTGCATGTGTTTAGACTTCATTCGCAGTGGCTAGAGGCCCTGGTGCACCCATTTTCTCTCTCTCTCTCTCAAATAAATAAATTAAAATGGTTAAAACTAGGGATTTGAGTTCCTTTGCAGTGGCTTACAGACCATGGTGTACCTATTCTCTTTCTCACTCTCTCAAATAAATAAAGGTTGAAAGTGGGAATTGGAGAGCTTGCTTATCAATTAAGGCACTTCCCTGCAAAGCGTAACAACCTAGTTTCAGTTCCCCAGGACCCACATAAAGCCACACGCACAAAATGGCACATGCATCTGGAGTTCATTTGCAGTGATTGGAGGACCTCAGGTGCACATTCTCTTTCTTTCTTTTTGACTCCCTCCTCCCTCCTCCTCCCTCCCCTTCCTTCCTCCCCTCCTTCCTTTCTTTCTTTCTTTCTTTCTTTCTTTCTTTCTTTCTTTCTTTCTTTCTTTCTTTCTTTCTTTCTTTCTTTCTTTCTCTTTATGTCTCTTGCTGCTTGAACATAAATAAATAAACAAACATATTTTTTTTTGAGAGAGAGACAGACAGAGAGAGGAAGAGGCAGAGAGAGAATGGGTGCGCTCGAGCCTTTTCAGCCACTATGAACAAACTCCAGATGCATGCGTCCCCTTGTGCGCATATGCGACATTGCACACTTGTGTCACTTTTGCGTCTGGCTGAACGTGGGATCTGGAAATTCGAACGAGCGTTCTTAGGCTTCGCAGGCAGGCACTTTAACTGCTAAGCCATCTCTCCAGCCCAAACATAATAGTTTCTAAAGGTTTAAACCAGGTAGAAGGAAAAGCAACAGCAATATACATCATCCTTATAAAAGAAAATATAGTAATTATAAGTGAAATACATAAGAACATTAACTTGACAGTATTTTTATTGGAAGCAGATGACTACAGTTTATGAAAGTAACAAACCAACAGCTTTTAGAAATATGACATCAAATAGACATTTTACAAATTCAACCCAGTCATTTTCCACGTAATTGTGAATTATTAGAAAAATAAGTCCTTCAATAGGGAGGGAAAAGTGGTTGAAATGAAAGCTACTATTGATGAACTTGCCAAAATAACCCACTAAAAAAATTAAATAAATATCACTCTGTTGTGCAATCTTGCGGTAGTTACAAGAGGACTCTATTTGAGTATCCTGTACTAAGGACTGGATGCTGCTTTGTACACTGACTGGCACATGTGCTAAGACATCAACAGCCCTGACAATTTAACACGATTCTAAAAGTGAAGGAGTTAAAAAGATTCAGAGACAGAAAACACATAAGCATTCAATGACTACAAGTATGTCTCCTCGACAATATGCAAAACAGTTCAGTACCAAGTACTATAATTGGTATATAGTGAGTAAAAGGGACGAAAACATGTCAGAGAGAGGGGCAGATTAACATGGCTGGGCAGAGCCAGGGGAAACTCGTTGGGAGGTGATCTACAATCTACCCTGGAATCATTCACACGAGTCTCCATCTGTTACGAAGTGTGTACACATATGAGGCAAGTTACTCACTGTCTGGTGGGGCATTTGATAGATTGAAGAAAGCAAATCAGAAAAGAAAAAGGGTCAAAGAAGATTGCTTTTGGCTGACGAGCCAGGAGCCAGGGGAGAAAGATGAAACTGTATCTAGTTAAAAACAAATCTAGACTAGGATATTTGCTTTGTTGTATGTTACCAAGTTGCAATTTCTTATGGTGCCATGAAAATATTTATTTAAGCCTATTTATTTTCACAACTAATATCCCAACTAATATCCCAAACCCCACAAAGTTAAAAAAAAATTAAGCTACCACTAACTTTGAAATGAATGGTAAAATAATCAGGATTCTCTTGGAATATTAGATAAGATAGGACTAAAATAATTTATTTTCAAAAGCATCATCAAGAGTTCAGTGCAAGAAATTATTACGTCAGAAACATCTGACAGGTATTCACTAAAGTACACCAACAACAAAAGAATTCCATGAATTACACCTAGAAAATCTTATGGAATTGATTACCTTCAATATCATAAATAAAACATACCTTTTCTAGTTTAAAAGTAATAATGAATAATAAAGAAATAATAATTTCAAGTAACAAAATTATTTTTGTCTCCTACAAAATTCCCTTCAAAATTTGTCTTTCTACGAACTTGATATGATGACTCACATTAAAAAGTAATGCAGGGGCTGAGGAGATGGTTCCATGGTTAAAGGCACATACTTTTCAAAGCCTGGCACCTGGGTTCCATTCAGTGGAGCATGTGTCTGGAGTTCATTTGCAATCACAGGAGGCTCTGGATGCCCATACTCCCTCTTGCTCTGTCTGCCTCTCTCTCTCTCTGTCTCTTGCTCGCTCTCTCTCAAATAAATAAATAATATTTGTTAAAAAGGCAATTTAGTTTCCCATGGACAGAGACATTTCACTCAGCGGACTGACACATCTCTGTTCTCTTCTTTCTCCTACTCAGAGTCTGAAGATCTTCCTGGGCAAATAGGCTTGTGTCTCTTTTTACACAGGCTCCAGAGTCCCTTCAGGTGATTATCCTGTTTTGGATGATTTCACTTAAAGCTAGGGGTTCACCTGTTCTCTGTTGCTGTGCCATGGCAAATCTGTCTGAATCCAATCTCCTATAGTATTGTCTAGAAGGTGAACAGTTCACATATTCCATATACTGCCTGACAGCTGGGCAATCGGACTGCATCAACTTCATTCATAAGGTACTATCTGCAAAAGTCTATTTCTACCTGCAAAGCTCCTTACCACCACATATGGCTCCAGAAATAAATGAATTGGGATAGGATGAATAACACAGATGGAAGGAAAGAAGGTGCCAGGAAGGGAAGGAGGGAGTCACCAGTACTTAAAATAACTATGAGGTAAGATAGGGGATTTGCCTGCATGTACTCAAGGCTACCATGATTCATTAGTTCCTAATTTGAAGAAAGTTGCAATCCATTGTCAATTTCCATTAACTTCCTATTCAAACTCTTTTGCAAGTGTTCATACCACTCAAGAAAGATGAAAAATTGGGTGGAGGGAAGAAAAGGTTTCTATACTGATTCTCTCACAAACATAAATCTGAAGAAGGGAACAAGTCAAAATGTTCAACTTTCAAGCAAATTAAGGTCTGTTTTCCTCATCAGTTATTCTGGTCATAAACTGATTTCATCTTAAAAGTCATTGAACCTTCCCATCTGCCTCGTGGTGGTCGGAATGAGGAGCCACAGCTGGTAGCTAACGGCAATGTAGGTCTAGAGAGAGGGAAGGAGTGGAGGCCTATGCGGTATGTTCCCTCAGCAAACAACCGCATCTCAGGTCCACAGAGATGCAATCCCTATCGTGAACCCCACCATAAACCAGGAGAATATGTTGTGAGGCAGAAAAACATGGTTTTAAATTTCACTGAGAAACACTTTCTTGGAGTGAGCAGAGATGGCTCATGGTTGAAGGCATTTGCTTGCAAAGCCTAACAGCCTGGGTTTGAGTCCCCAGTACCCACGGAAAGCCAGATGCACAAAGTGGCGCATGCACCTGGAGTTTGTTTGCAGTGACAGAAGGCCCTGAAGGCCCATAGTCTCTCTTCTCACTCTCATTACTTAATTAATTTTTAAAAAGCAATACTTTCTTAAGTACATATTTTCTGCCCTAAAAGCAAGTTGAGGATTTAGATGGGGGTTGTTAACTCTTTATAGTACTGATCAAGAATTATGTATAGGGGCTGGAGAGATGGCTTAGTGGTTAAGGCGCCTGCCTCCTAAGCCTAAGAATGCTGGTTCTAATCTCCAGTGGTCCCATGTTTAGCCAGATGCAAAGGGGGCGCAATGCAGTACTTGACCACAAGGGGGCACACACATCTGGATTTCGTTCGCAGCAGCTCAGAGGCTCCTGACGCACCCATCTCTATCTGTCTTCCTCTCCCTCTCTCTGTGTGTCTCTCCCCCCCCAAAAGAATTATGTATACCAAAAGGATAATGCAAGATAAGTTATTTCCTACTAGATTGTGTTTCTTTTTGATTCTTTTATAACTAATTAAAATTAATCAATTAACTAGAGCTAATCTATATAAGAATGGCTAGCTATAAGCTCTTTAAGATTAGTTGAATGGTTTTATCTTATCTACTGTGTCTATGGTAATACATGGGATGTTTATTTACATGTGATGAATTAATATGTGTATCATTTGCATCTGTTCACTGTAGCATAAAAATCCTTGCTTGCTCCCTTTTTCTGAACGAAAAGGCTCCTTTGGATCCAGGTTTCTCTCTTTGCTCATACTCTACATTTGTACCCTAAATTTTCGAGCAGCTTTGTGTCCTATCCACAGAACATATTCCCTTTCAATCTGGTCATTTCCACTTGTCCATGTGTGTGCCCTAGTAAATTACCTTTGTCCTTTGTTACTCCTGTCTCCTGTGACACATTTTCCTGCATGTCTTTCCACTCTCTCCAGTCTGTATCTGTGCTACTCTTGATTTTTTTTAAAAAAAATTATTTATTTATGAGAGAGAAAGAGAGAGAGAGAGGGCGTGCCAGGGCCTCCAGCCACTGCAAACGAAATCCAGATGCACACGCCCCTTTGTGCCTCTGCCTTACATGGGTCCTGGAGAATCGAATGGGGTCCTTTGGCTTTGCAGGCAAACACCTTAACCGCTAAGCCATCTCTCCAGCCCGCTTCTCTCTCTTTTTATCAGTGTGTGGTGTTCTGTCTTCTCCCACCCATCCCTTCCACCCAAACAGTTTCCCCCACTGAGGCGTGTCACACCACCTTTCTCTTCTCCTTCAAATTGCTTCTACAACCCACCTGCTCGAAAAAGCCGTTAGCAATTACACCCACGTGGTGCTGTGGGTGTACCCTTATTATTCCAGTTGTTTGTATTCAGAAAATGTTTCCTTCCCCTCGCCTACTTAAAAACCTACTTTACAGTTGAAAGATGTGCAGTGAAAGGGTTTTTTGACCCCCTTGATTTAACTGAAATTTCCAATTTCTTCATTCATTATTCCAAAAACAAAAAGGACAAAATGCCCCCAATATTTTTAATATTATATAGAGAAGCAAGGAATTTTAGAAGGGAAAGAACCTTAGAAAATGCCTTACCATACACAAAGAAACTGTAGTCCAGAGAGATGGCGTGACCTTGTCCATAACTCACACAAGAGATAAGATGGTTTGGAACTCAGACAGTCCAGACACTTCATACATATGGTACAAAGGCCCATTTACAAAAAAGAGCTGCTGCCTACTTGGCCCTCCACAGTACTTACAATTTATCATGGTACCTCTGGGCACCAGATTGCGGAACCTTCTATCTACATAGTTCCATGTGTCCAATGACACGTTTTATCACCAATCTCTGCCATCTTGCATGGTCCTAATTTCTCAGAGTACACACTTTTAGCATGGACTGTACTATATGCAATGAGAATGAGAATGATTTATCCAAAAAGTTGGGAAACAGAATTGTTTCACACTAAATATTTTTTATCTAAGTTTTAAAATATCTACACATGGAGAAATTTGGGGGATGAGATTCAAGTCTAAATATGAAATTAATGTAAGCTTGTATGTATCTTATACATTTAGCCCCTCTGTATTTTGTATAGTATTTTTAATGTTTTACTATTTATTTTAGAGAGAGAGAAAGACAGAACGAAGCTGACAGACAGAATGAGTATGGGCACACAAGGGCCTCCTGACAATGCAAACCAAATCAAGATGCATGTCCAATTTGTGTATCTGGCTTTATGTGGGTATGGGGGAATCAAACCCAGGTTATTAGGCTTTGCAGGCAAGTGCCTTAACCAGTGAACCATTTCTACAGCCCCTTATATAGTATTTTTTAGTGTGCCTTTTTTTTACCATGACCCAACACTTGAGGTTAAGCATGAAATTTTCTACTTATGGTATCATCAGAGTGCTCAAAAGTTGGGGGAGCATTTCCGATTTTTAGAGTGGGAGTGTTCCACCTGTGTTACATTCAAAGCATCTACTCATGTTCCAGTCTAAGGTTTCCTGATACCGAGTGATCAGTATCTGTGTCTCCCTTTAGCACCTGTACCCAGTACACTGCCTGGCAGAGTGGTGTGATGTGGTCCACACAGAAGGGAACTGGTGTTGGGGCTTTTTCTAACCATCCCTAAGAACACCTGGCACAAAAACATATGGGAGGGAACCAGATTACTGCAGTCAAGCACAACTAGATAATGCATCGCAAGTAGACATGTCCTAATGTCCATTCAGATTATCTCAGGAGGATTAATTTGAGATCTGAAAAAGTTCTTCATAATCAGGACTGATAATATATCTCATAAAGATAGAAACTTTCCATATAAAACACTCAAGAATATAATCTTGGAAACTACAGGGTCCTTTTCCAAACAGGGCGCTCTCCACCCCCAGAAGACTCTTTCCTTGCATAGAAGAAGATAGGGGCAAGAGAAAAAGCGTAGGTGATGATATCACGTCTGAACTCTGGAAAGTCATTCATCATGATTCTCTTTTGCTTTTAGAAACTCAGAGTGCAAGCCGGTCATTCTTTTAAAAGACATCTTGGACTTCTACCATTGGGGATCTTTCTAGGCACCTAAGAATGTTCCTGTTTCTAACCCAGCCAACTCTAACATATTTGCTCTCTGTATCTGTTTGCCTTGTGTTCATGCTGCCCAAGACATTTGAAGCTGTATGTATGAAATGAATGAATCGAAATAGTGCAAGGTTTGGGATTTAAATTTGGTTTGATGAAATGATCACAATCCAGACCTTTTTGCTGGCCAAACCATCTGTCTTTACCAACATCGACTCAGCGTTCCAGTCCTGATGGGCATAGACATCAAGCTCAGACAGATCCTGACAGTTTTCCAGCTGTCCTGTGTAGACATTCAGTCAGTCCTCCCTCACTTCCTCCCATCTTTCTCTGTCCACTTCCTCTTTCTCTAGCTCTTTATTTCTTTTAAAGAAAAGTCTTTATTAAATATGTGGTCACTACTCATAATTAAATTCGCTATTTCGGAACATTTCAGCTTTTATTACAGTTTCTTCTTGTTTCTTTACTGCCTATGGCATTGTTCCTGAGTGTAACACTCCCAAAGTAATCCTGGGAGCTCTCCTAAGAAGACAATGTTGATATCAGATTTTGTAAAGTATCACTTTGATTTTTAGATCAGAATGCATTTTTGCTTAAAGCATCATAGTCACTTTCTCATTAATAATCCAGATACGTTTCTGTTCTTAAAATAAATCAAGAGGTTGTAAATACAAATTGTAAATCCTATCAAATATATAGTAAGATAAAAATGTGAACACTTTGTCTCCCAAAATGTAAGTAACCAATAAAAACAATGGCAATGGTTTTCAGATTAACAAATCGCTCTTTAAAGTAACTGCTTCTCAAAATACTCACTTGCTTTCTGAACTTAGGGAAAATGCTAATTTTCTTCTCACTTTCGACGCTTTTCACAGACTTAAATGTTATTTCTTCAATATTTTTTCCGTGCACTCCATCACATGTCCATCAATCTAATTGTACCACTAAGTATCTTCCTTTCCTGTGTATGATTTTATTTTCTATCTATATACTCATCCCTTTATCGTTTTCCACCCTTTATATTTATTGTTGCCTAGAACTGACTCTGACTGCAAAGCAAATAAAATTCTATCATTGCAGTCTTTACATTTCCTTTGTTTGTTGGTTTTCAGTGCTTCTAGGTTTGATTTTAATATTTAATTATGTTTTTCTACTTCATCAACTGTGGAAGAATGACTTTAGATGCATTTTGACTAAATGAGCCATTATCCTAGCATTAGATGAAATTGCTCTATCATGATAAATTAATTTAGAAAATATTCCATAAATAATTCATGTGCATACATACATAGGAACACACATAGACCTATACAAAACTATATAAATGAGACATCATATATATATATATATATATATATATATATATATATATATATGTAGTATGTGTAATATATATACATATATATTATGTCTATTAAGAACTTATATATTTTAATGTATCATCTGCACTTTATAATATTACAAAGCAATCAATGTATATATAATGTCCATCCTGATTTCTTTAGCTATTAGGAATGGGAAGCTTATGAAGCTTCCCGGAGACATTTCTGTAAACTGTTATCTGAATGCCATTTATTCCAATAAATTCTTTTCATCTACCCTATTAAACTGCATACCCTTAAATTCCCCATAGTGGCCATCTCTCTCCCGCAAAAAAAAAAAAAAAAAAAAAAAAAAAAAAAAAAAAAGCTATATGCAGTCCGTTGAAGGATGCAACACAACGATTAATTCAATAAAATAAATTATTTGCCTTGATATGGGGACCTCACCTGCCACTCACTCTCTGTATGATGTGAACTGCAGAGGACATTACTTTCTTATGAGGTGCCTTATGTTCTATTTATGCATGGTTCTAAGGAATGTTATAATATTTAGTTCATAGAGAAATGTTTCCTTATTTCATTTTCTAGATGACTTAATCACCAGGCTTCAATTATTTACAAGTGTTTATTAAGAACCTATGATGCACAAGGAACTCTTGGTAACTCCGTTCAGCTTTCCATCTCCTCTCCTGGTGGTCTCTTCCCCCACACTCGCTGTCTCAGCACACCAGCCCCTATTATGTGCTGAGATGTGCTCCTCCTGCCTCAGGACTTGGGATTGGACAGCTCTCCCCAGTCTGTCCGCTGCTCATGCAAATATATGCGGAGCTAATTCTACCAGGTTGTTTTTCCTGTCCCCATAGCACTAGGCCATTTCCTCCAGGATGGCACTTAGCCCACTCTACTGCATATACTTACTACTATACAATAACTTTCCCTATCAAGCTCGAAGCCTTCAAGGTGCTATTTGGCAGAAAGAAGAATAACTGTATTTCTATCAATCATCATGTACAGTCATACAGCTCTTCTTGTCCAAGAACTGTGTGGCTGTATTAAGACCCTCCTCTTTACAAGCCTGATGGCCTAGTGATAGGTACAAGATGATCGGTTATCTTTAACTTGAAGCATGAGACAAGAAATAAAAGGAAAGTGAACAATAGACAGAGTAATAGTCCCAAACTGTGCTCTATTAAGTAGGGTGCATGGATACAGCTCTTTCTAATTACAGCAAAGGAAAGCCACTTACTGGGCTGCTAATATGTCTTTAATCCCTCTTCAATACTTGAACTTAGAACAACGATAAAACAGGTTTGAAGTCCATTGGCTTCAGCAGTTGTGAGGCTGCAGCTATAATTTTTTAACTACTGTTTTGTATTCATTGTATTAGCTTTATATTTATCTTCCATGTGGAGTGGAGGATACTAATGATAGTTTGAGTGATTTTGTTATTTATTTAGTTTTATTTATTTTTATTTATTTATTTATTTATTTATTTATTTATTTATTTATTTGCAACAGACAGAGAGGGAATGGGAATACCAGGGTCTCTAGCCATTGCAAACGAACTCCAGATACACACTCCACCTTGTGCATTTGGCTTACATGGGTCCTGGGGAATCGAGCCTCGAACCAGGGTCCATAGGCTTCACAGGCTAGCACTTTACCACTAAGCCATCTCTCCATCCCAGTTTGGGTGAGTTTTGTACTTTGTTAAATGTTAAATGCAAATGCTTACCAACACTTACAATATAGATGGTGCACAGAGAGCGGCTATGGAATCCCTATATACCTGGCCTCAGGGTAGCTTCCTAGGTGGCCCTCCCAGACAATCTACTCCTGGTCTGAATTGGCTTCGCCCATATTTCTAATGAGGGTACATATTGCCACAGGTTTAAGGGATCTTCTCGTTTCCTGTTTGTGACACAGCCATTCACGTTTTTTTATATTTCCTCACTAGGACTTTATGATTTACTACTGACTTGTAGCTGTTTCTTGCATATTTTTGAAGCTGATACTTACTCCAGCTTTTGTAGTATCATGTGTTATCACACATAGTTTTACTCTAAATTGATTTTTAAAAATATTTTATTTATTTATTTATTTATTTATTTATTTATTTATTTATTTATTTATTTATTTTAGGGGGGATGGAGGATGGAGAGGGAAGGAGGGAGGGAGGCAGAGAGATAGTGGGAGGGAAAATGAATGCACCAGGGCCTCTTGTCACTACACATGAACTCTAGATACACATGATACTTTGCGTGTCTGGTTTTATGTGGATACTAAGGCATTAAACCCATAACAGCAGGCTTTGCAAGCAAGTGCCTTTAACCACTGAGCCATCTCTCCAGCCCATTAAATCATTCATTTTTAATGTAGAAGCACACACCAATAATTTCATTCATGATTTATGTTACACAGTCTTACTTAATCAGGGATCATTAAAAAAACGATTTCCTGGGGCTGGGGAAATGGCTTAGTAGTTAAGGTGTTGGTTTGCGAAGCCTAAGGACACTGGTTCAATTCCCCAGGACCAATGTAAGCCAGATGCACGGGGAGGAGAAAGTGTCTGGAGTTCATTTGAAGTGGCTGAAGGCCCTGGCACACCTATTCTGTCTTTCTCTTTGCCTCTTCCTCTCTATCTCTTTCCCTCAAATAAATAAATAAAATATTTAATAAAAGAAAAAAAAATGACTTCCTACTCCTTTTTTCAGAGATATTTATGGTTCTGTCTTTCAAACATTTGTGTACATTTAAAGTTCCTGGGACTAAGTTTTACACATGTGAGGAGGAATTCATTTTTTTCCCTCTAAAATAGCTAGTGAATTCATTTCTGCGTCCTTTTCCTCAGTGATGCAGGAATGTGGCTCTATTCTATCCTGAGGATTTGTGCACATGGTATCTAGGTTGAAAGTCTCTTTGACTCTGTTAATTTACTCACTGCCTATTGCTTTCCTTCAAGAGTCTCTTTACTAAAGTTTGTTTATAGACAGTCTCACTACATAGCCCAGGATGTCTTCAAACCTTTAGTCCTCCTACCATAGACTCTTTTGAAATATTTATTTATTAGAAAGAGAGAGAGAGAGAGAGAGGGAGAGAGAGAATGGATGTGCCAGGGCCTCCAAACACTGCAAACAAACTCCAGATGCATGCACCCTCTTGTGCGTGTGGCTTACGTGGGTCCTGGAAAGTCCAAGCAGGATCCTTTCACTTTGCAGGCAAATGCCTTAACCACTAAGCCATCTTTCTAGCCCCTCCTACCATAGATTCCTAAGTGCTGGGATTATAGGGAGGGACCACCATGCCCAGGATTTTTATTTTTTTTTTTGGAGAGGGACACAGAGAGAGACAGAGAGAGAGGGAGAGGAAGACAGATAGAGAATGGGCCTCCGCTAGCAGCCTCTCAGCTGCTGTGAATGAACTCCAGATGCATGTGCTGCCTTATGGTCAAGTGTGGCATTGCACCCTTGCATCACTTTGAATCTGGCTAAACGTGGGACCTGGAGAGTGGAACCTGTGTTCTTAGGCTTAGTAGGCAGGTGCCTTAACCACTAAGCCATCTCTCTAGCCCGATGCCCAGGATTTTATTTTTTCTATACTGGAATCTTAATTCCTCCACAAAAGTAAAAAATGAACAACTGTAAAGCTTGTTAAATGGAAGAAGCATGAAATTTACAGATTAATTTAGGGAAAACTGACATTAGAATGTTGAGTCTTCCTATCCATGAACAAGTTATGCCTGATCATTGGCTTGAGTCTTTTAAACAATGTCTTCCAGCACTGTTTAATCATTTTCTACATAAATGTCTTCTATTTCCTGATTGATTTTGTGAATAAACATCCAAGGGACTTAATTAAATGAGTTAAACTGTTAAAATTTTTTAGACTTTATTTATTTATTTATTTATTTAATTTATTTTTTATTTATTTTATTTTTTTAGCTAACAGTCTGGGGACATAGCTCAGTGGTAGATTGCCTGGTAGATTCTTTGGGTTTTGTTTTATAAAAACATATGTCCTAGTCTAGAGAGATGGCTTAGAGGTTAAGGAGCTTGCCTGCAAAGCCTAAGGGTCCATGTTTAAGTCTCCAGATCTCACGTAAGCAAGATGCAAGGTGATGCAAGCGTGCAAGGTTGAATACATGCACTAGATGGCACATGCAGCTGGAGTTTGATTCCAGTGGCTGGAGGCCCTGCTGTGCCAATTCTGTCTCTATCTCTGTCTTTCTCTGGCCTAAAAAAAAAAAAAAAAAAAAAATGTCCTTCCTGTGATAGTTTAATTGGTTTGCTTTCAATTTTTATGCTACCCTTACATCTTTATTTATTTATACTTGTATTTATTTATATATTTAGTTAATTTTACCTTATTTTGTTGGTTAGATTACAAAGCAAGCCTGATTAGTGATTTCAATTTAGAATATTAATTGTATCAAAGCTCCCCATGCATTGTAATAGTAACAGAAGGTAATATGATGAGTAATCCTTATTAAGTTAAGGAAATCTTTGTTCATTCCTGGGTTAGTGTTCTGTTTTAATCACAAAAGGATGTTGAGTTTAGTTTTTCTGCAAATCTTGAGACAAACATGTAATTTATCTTCTTTAATTTGTTAATGTGGCAAATGAATCAATTTGCTTGGCTTAATCCCTCCTATTTTTGGGTAACAAACCCACTGCTTATTCCACGTGAGTGGTGTGTGTGGTGTGATGTGTGTAGTGAATGCATTTGCTGTGGCAGAGAACAGAGAGTGTCCCATCTACCATTCATCTGCCCATTTTTCCCACAGGATAAGCCCCACTGATTCCTCCATCCTCTGGTCTCAGCTTCCTACAGAACTGGGGTTGCAGATATGTGGTCATGCCAACCTATCTACCTGGGTTCTGAAGATTTAAACTTGGTGGTCTCAGATCCACATGCTTGTGCAGAAAGTATGCATAGCCATTGAACCTTCCCATTAGCCCAAACCCATTTTAATCATAATATAAGCTTACTTTGATATACTATGTATTTCACTTTATCAGTATTTTGTTTAAAATTTTAAGATGTAAAATCATGGGTAAAATTGGCATAGAGATTTTTATCATCTGGGTCTGGTTTTGATATCAAGATTATAACATTTACTAAATGAATTAAGAGTATTCGCTCTTTTGTATGATTTGGCATAATTTTGGATTTATGTTTATGTTTGGAATTCATTCTGAAAGCCATCTGGGTCTAGTATTATCTGTGGAAAGATTTGCAAGAAATTAATAAACTTTTAATGGTTTTCTCTCTCTCTAGTTTTGGTGACATGCATTATTCAACACCATTTCCATGTAATTGAAACTTTCCAGTTAGTAACATAAAGTTTTGCACAGCCTTCTCTGGTTCTTTTTATTATACGTATTTTCTGGTTTTCTTTCATAAATTTGATTTGAGACATAGCAGACAGATGTAAACTGCTGCACTACTATTTATAAATGGATTGCTTCATATATGCTAATGTAAATACCACAGAATCTCCCCTGCCTCTTCCCAAAAGGGCCCATCCTGGAGTTAGCTATTCTGACTTCAGTCCTCACAGACTTCTGTTCATTGTTAAATTGTACACGAACAGAAGCATACGGTTATACATATTTGGCTTCTTTCTCTTTCAGTATTATATGTAGGAGTCACCAAGTTTCTACATATCACTTCATTTTTCTTTGGTGCTGTGTAGTATTCTATTACAAATGGAATAAATTCGTACACACACATATGTGTAGATAGATAGATAGATAGTAGGTGATAGATATTGATACATTTGTTCATCCAATCTTTGTAGCTGTGTAGTGTTCTATTACAAATTGGATGGATTTGTATACACCATTGTATAGATGTACTTCTTCATCTTTTTGTTGCTGCATAGTATTCTATTATGCATGGGATGAATTTGTGCAAACCATTATATAAATGCAATGTGTTTTATTCTATCTTTGTTGCCATTTAGTATTGTATTACAAACTGAATGAGTTTGCATACACCATTACATAAATAATTTTGGATTTATGTTTATGTTTGGAATTCATTCTGAAAGCCATCTGGGTCTAGTATTATCTGTGGAAAGATTTGCAAGAAATTAATAAACTTTTAATGGTTTTCTCTCTCTCTAGTTTTGGTGACATGCATTATTCAACACCATTTCCATGTAATTGAAACTTTCCAGTTAGTAACATAAAGTTTTGCACAGCCTTCTCTGGTTCTTTTTATTATACGTATTTTCTGGTTTTCTTTCATAAATTTGATTTGAGACATAGCAGACAGATGTAAACTGCTGCACTACTATTTATAAATGGATTGCTTCATATATGCTAATGTAAATACCACAGAATCTCCCCTGCCTCTTCCCAAAAGGGCCCATCCTGGAGTTAGCTATTCTGACTTCAATCCTCACAGACTTCTGTTCATTGTTAAATTGGACACGAACAGAAGCATACGGTTATACATATTTGGCTTCTTTCTCTTTCAGTATTATATGTAGGAGTCACCAAGTTTCTACATATCACTTCATTTTTCTTTGGTGCTGTGTAGTATTCTATTACAAATGGAATAAATTCGTACACACACATATGTGTAGATAGATAGATAGATAGTAGGTGATAGATATTGATACATTTGTTCATCCAATCTTTGTAGCTGTGTAGTGTTCTATTACAAATAGGATGGATTTGTATACACCATTGTATAGATGTACTTCTTCATCTTTTTGTTGCTGCATAGTATTCTATTATGCATGGGATGAATTTGTGCAAACCATTATATAAATGCAATGTGTTTTATTCTATCTTTGTTGCCATTTAGTATTGTATTACAAACTGAATGAGTTTGCATACACCATTACATAAATGTACTTCTCCACCCTCTCTTTGTTGCTGGTTGTACTCTACTGTGAATGGGACAAATTTGTACGCATCATTATATAAGTGTAACTTCTTCATCCTATTTTAATGGACATTTTGGTTTATTCCAGTGAAGCTTATATGCACAAGACATATTCATGTTCAGAAGTTATGGAAAACAGCTTCTCATTTCCCTCAAGTAGAAACCTAGGGATGCATTGATAAGCCTAAAATAAGTTCAAGTATATAATTGCAGTGTGTGCTACGTAAGAGGTTTAAAAGGCAATTGTATGGAAGTATACTCCTTGTACAGTAAGAATTCAAGTTGCTTCTCATTCGTTACAGGATAAACTTCTTGCATTCCTTTGCATTGGTCTATTTGGTACATGTAGCCATCCTCTGTTATTCTTTTAGTGTCTGCAGTATGAAAGGAAGGCTCCACTCCTTATTATTTAAACAAGTCATTTAGGACCCTGTTTACTAAACAATCTCCCCAGGTGCTTACACATTTCATTAGACTTTGTTTTTCAAAACCTCACTTTTTACTGTGTTGGCTTCTTCAAGGTTTTCTATTTCAATACATTCTGCTCTAAGCTTTACTGTTTTCTTTCTACATTTGTGTGGGGGGGTCATTTGCTTGTTCTCTTCTTCACATATCAAGTTTTATCATTGATCAAATGGTTTTATATTTTCTAATAACTGTCTAAGCAATGCTTTATTTATATATTAGAAGTTATAGAATATAATTCTCTTTTGATCTGAGGTTTTCTTTCTTTTTATTCTGTTTTTGAGACAAGGTCTCATGCGGCCTCAGCTGGCCTCAAACGCCCTCAGTAAATGAGGGTGATCTTGAACTACTGATTTTCTGCCTCTATCTTCCAAGTGTTGGAACTACAGGCATGTGCCACTATGCCTAACACCAGACCTACATATTTTTGGTGTCTATGTTTAAACTTTCTTTGTTCCATGCTTGTTTTAAACTTGAAAGATTTATGTTTTTAAATATGACTTTTTTAATTGATAATTTATTTGTGTGATAGGGTGATTCCAAACCTTTTCAGGCATGTACTTAAGGTCCAAATACTACACACAATTCGTATTCATGGTTATGCACAAAGATTGTCCCTGGTTTTGAATTACATGTGTTCTAAAACAGCATACTAACTATAATAAAAAAATTAACAGAAAAGTCCAGAGCTGCAGTGAAGTAGAGAAAATCTAAGGCTGCCAGTTGTGGGGGAGGGGGTGGCTAGGAACCAAAGAAAGGAGGTGCTTTGGCGGTTGGTAGCAAAAAGCGGAAGCCACGGATAGCTTCTATATCCATGCCTTGATAGTTACACTAAGGCCCTTGACCCCCTCCCTATTCCAGCACTTCATTGGTATGAACAAATATTGAATACACAGTAAATGTGAGTGGCATAGTGGACTTGGCAGAGTGATTCCATCTATGTCAAGAACACCTTATGAGTGTATTTTGTCACATGACTTTCTTGCTGAATTTTTCAATACGGCTTTTTGAGAGGATCTTAATCCACACATTAGCTGCACAAAACTTAGCATCAGCGATTTGCTGTGAACAGAAGAAATCTAGCTAACTTTGGTCGCACTGATCTTTTTTCAACCTAACATGGAAATGTTTATTATACAAAGCAATGCACAATTCAAACCAGAAATCTGGGACTCCTGAGGACGTTCTGCACTGTCACTATCGACATTCCATTTACCACTACGAGAACTAGGAAGACAGAGTATTGACTCTGAGATGCTTAAAAGTAGACCTTTATAGGAAATATGAATTTGGAACAGTTAGAAACTTCACGACTGGGGAGATGGCCCAGTGGATAAAACACTGCTGTGCAAGTGTAACCGCAGAGTTCTGATCCCAGCACCTGTGGATGTCAGGTGGGTGGGGTGACCTGTCTCTAAGCCAGCATCAGCATGTGAGAAGCCCTGACAGAAAATCCGCAGACTGGTTAGCGAGACTACCCCGGTCACTAAGCTCCGGGTTCAAGAGTGATTCCACCTCATAAAGAAAGTAGAAAGCAATCAAGGAAGACACCTGATATCTACCTCAGCCTACACACACACACACACACACACACACACACACACCACCACCACCACCATACCACATCACATACACAGGCAGACCTTTAGCTTATTTTTAACATTCTATATGAAATGTATGTTTACAGCACTGGATTTCTTTGAGGGGGAAAGGATCAACATTTCTGTGCGCTGTTGGACACTGTTTTTGTTAATATAAGGACTTGTAGTCGATCCTTCAGCAGGGTTTAGTGAGTCTGTAGGACCAGTGGATAAGAGTTGAGAGTTGAAGATAAAAGAAAAAGAAGTAAACAAGTGAATAAATAATGACCATATAAAAGGAAATTCTAACAAGTAGACCAACTTCAGTAGGATTTTCCAAGGAGACCATCTGAAGGATGAGAAAGAACCCTGGGGTCTCAGGCCCACCAAACTCAGGAAGCTGAAAATGGTTCACAGGAAGATGTCCTCAAATAAGCACAGAACAGCACATTTAGCCAGGCTGTACCTGGCCCCATAAGCTGGTGCGATGCTGGCATTTTCTTTGAGGAAATGAGATGCCACTGATGAATGCTAAGAGACGTCATTTACTTTTCTGTCTACGCTTCCTACTGCAGCCTGAATGCATTGGGGAGCAGGCAGAAGGTGAAGGAGAGCGATCCATGGGGAATCTGGCTACAAATGAAGTACCCAGGCCAGAACTGCTTGCACCTTTTGGACGGTGGCTTTGGAGGGACAAAGCAGCATGGGAGACACCCGGCAATATGGGTGAAAGGAGGAATTTACTAATGGACCAGGTGGGGACAGGGCGGGTAAGGGAGTTGTGGACAATGAGTTGAGGACAGCTTGTGCAGCCTCTGGGAAGACACAAGTTTCATGGTACCCATGTGTTTGGGCACTAGCCTAACACTGCTATAGCTAATGGGGGATGACACTACAAGAGTTTTGTTTCCCACAGAATTTAGGAGAGGAAAACAGAATTATAAAGAAATCATTTCCTTATCTATCTGCCTCTTTCTCTCTCCGTCTGTTGCTCTCAAATAACTAAATAAAAATAAACAAAAACAACAAAAACATTTTAAAAGGGGGGGCTGGAGAGATGGCTTAGTGGTTAAGCGCTTGCCTGTGAAACCTAAGGACCCCGATTTGAGGCTTGATTCCCCAAGACCCATAAGCCAGATGCATGAGGTGGCGCATGCATCTGGAGTTCATTTGCAGTCGTTTGGAGGCCTTGACATATCCATTCTCTACCTGCCTCTTTCTCTCTCGGTCTGTCATTCTTAAATAAATAAATAAATAAATAAATAAATAAATAAATAAATAATTTTTAAAAAAAGAAATTATAATGAAGCAAAGTAGCAGTTTCCATGCAATGTCTAATACATATCATGTATTCAAGTGGGAGGAGATGTGTCTGCTGAGAAGCCAGGCTTGGGTAGGCTGGAGAGCCTCACAGTAGATGGAGCACACAGAGTGTTAGGGAAGGAGGGAAATGAAAAGGACAGCCTTGGGGAAACATGGAGGCAATGTGTGTACACTGACGTATTTCCCAATTACAATGCAAAGTGAGGGTCAGGAAAGGAAGATGCAATTTAGTCAAGAGACCAAATCTGGAGTTCCTGTATTTTACATCATTAATACTGTCCTATGAGGATAGAAGTGCATGGTCCTTAAAATGCTTCATATAGGTCATAATGTGCCATATGAAGATTTTTTTTTTTTTTTTTAAGGCAGGGTCTCACTCTAGCTCAGGCTGACCTGGAATTAGTCTCAGTGTGGCCTCGAACTCACGGCAATCCTCCTACCTCTGACTCCCGAGTGCTGGGATTAAAGGCGTGTGCCACCACGCCCAGCTGAATATGTGGTTTTTTTTTAAAAAAAATAATTTATTATTTATTTATTTGAGAGAGAGAGAGACAGAAATAGGCAGGTAGAGAGAGAGAGAAAGAACGAGCACGCCTGGCCTCCAGCCACTGCAAATGAACTCCAGATGCGTGCGCCACCTTGTGCATCTGGCTTACATGGGTCCTGGAGAATCGAGCCTCAAACCGGGGTCCTTAGACTTCACAGGCAAGTGCTTAACCACTAAGCCATCTCTCCAGCCCTGAATATGTGTTTTTGAGAGACTTTTCTGGTGGCTAGGGGCCCATGGCTTTGAAAATCATGAGACCGAAAGTCAGAAGGTTGAATTATATACCTGTTTCAGTAGTTTAATAAAAGGTGTTGAACCAAATGGAACTTAGAATGTGGTAAAAGAGATTAAAGAGGGGTTGATGTAAGAAAGAGATCAGAGGAATCACAGACGGTTTGATGTTCAGAATGAAGTTAGCTTGATGTGCAGAGAAGAGACTGAGGGACGGGCGATGCACGTGTGAAACGCAAATCACATAAGGGGGAAAAGCAGGTTTGGAAAAAATAAAGATGATGAGTTCCATCTTGGATCCCATGAATTTGAAGTTGCTGGGGTAGTTCAGCAGATAGCTGTGATCTTGATTCTGGGGTTCAGTGGAAGAATTTCACTCAGAAATATCATAGTTCTTCAAGGATAGACATCTCATAGAAAAAAAAAAAAAAAACATGCCAAGTTCATATCTAGTGACTGTTGACAAAGGTATGCAAACACATAAGCACTGCCACCATCAAGCTATAAATATTTCTGTCTGTTCCCAAAGGTCCCCCTGTCCTTTGAAGACAATCTTTAGATCAACGTAAGTTGCAATCACAGCAATGGCAGTGGCAGAAGCCACATGGAGGGAACACACAGACTCATAGGAACAGGCGAAGGGCTCATGGAGGTGGGAAGGAAGAAAGGAAGGAAGTTAGAGGCTTGGTTAAAAAAGGGGGGGTTTGGCCGGGCGTGGTGGCGCACGCCTTTAATCCCAGCACTCGGAAGACAGAGGTAGGAGGATCGCCAAGTGTTCAAGGCCACCCTGAGAGTACATAGTGAATTCCAGGTCAGCCTGGACCAGAGTGAGACCCTACCTTGCAAAACCAAAAACAAAAAAAAAAAAAAAAAGGTGGGGGGGGAGGCTGGAGAGATGGCCTAGCGATTAAGGCGCCTGCCTCCTAAGCCTAAGAACGCTGGTTCCAATCTCCAGTGGTTCCAATCTCCAGGTCCCATGTTTAGCCAGATGCAGTGACGCAAGGGCGCAATGCCGCACTTGACCACAAGGGGGCGCACACATCTGGATTTTGTTCGCAGCAGCTGAGAGGCTGCTGGCGCGCCCATCTCTGTCTTCCTCTCCTCTCTCTCTCTCTCTCTGTGTCTCTTTCCAAATAAATAAATAAATAAATAAATAAATAAATAAATAAATAAATAAAAATTTTAAAAGGAACAGCCACCAGTGACAAGTACTTAGTGACAACAATAAGATAAGTTATCTCTTATCAAAAGGCCTTAAAATGGCCATCTAGGCCAGAAAAGCCCACAGAGAAAGAAGTCAGCTGCAGGAACATGGCAGAAGCAGAAATTCCTTTGCACTGAGAATAAAAGAGTGGAAAGAAGAAGAACACAGCACCACTGCACCCAGTTTGTAACAAAGACTCAGTTTCCAGGCAGCTGCAACCAAGTGCCCAGGGATCACAAAGAGAATGTTTTACCCAGGCACAGTGGCATACACTGGATATACCAGCATATGGAAACAGAGGCAGGCAGGAGAGCAACCAGTCTGTTGTACATAGTGAGTTCAAAGCCAGATGGAAGAGAAGAGAGAAAAGAAAGAAAAAAAAGAAGGAAAAGAAGAAGAGAATGGAACAGGGAAAAAAACAAAAACACCTAAAGAGAATCTTGAGTCTGGAATTGAATAGAGACCAGAACTCTTCACTCCTGTCTGCTACTTCCTATCTGTGTGACTTGGACAATCTCAGCTTAATAGGCTTATCTACTGGTCTGTGAAATGAGGTGGTTGAATCAGATGGCCTCCATTGTCCCTTCTGTGAGTGTGTCTCATAGCACAAAGATAATGACAACTCTTACAAGAGTCCTTCCCATGCACTACCTGGGCTGACGTGAGTTTACAGGACCTCCAAGGAAAAACTCATGAGACCTTCTGGACAAACGGAGGCAACATTTTGGTGTCCAGATGGGGCGGTACCTGACCAGACAGCTAGACCAGCATCCATGAATCCAGCTGAGCTAACATTTATTCACTACATCCTAAATGACGTCAGGCACTCTGCAAGATGCTTTACTTACAGAAGAAAATAAAACTTAGATGTCCCGTGTTCCTCTCTCAAATAAATGCTACCATTTATGGTCACAACAGGTTACATGCAAATTTGTAACATACTCAAGCTGTATTGGAGGAGAATGAAGAATTTCCCTCAAATGTTTTATTAGCAAGTCTTCATGGCAGATTGAGATTAATAATCAGAATTGGGGTAAAAAAAACACATTATCCAAAAATTTAGTAAACCTTAAGCAGAAGAAATGGGATTCAAATTCAGGATCTTCTGTCTTCAGGCTCCAAATATCTGCCTGACATGACAGCTTCCTACAATTAGCCTTCCTTTGGCGTCACGCATCTCATCTTTCACCCATTTTTGGCATTTTAAGGTCTTGTATCTCTAGGTTTCTATTTAAATTTTAATTATGTACTCTAGTATCAGTCAGATAACATCTATTTTCCGTCTTTGACAGATGCGTGTATCTACCAATGTCCCTATGTGATCATAAGTCATGATCCAGAAAGGTATGTGCGTATCCCTGTCTTTTGTCTCCTATGGCCTGCCCTTCTGTTTGGAAGCCTGGAATTTCAGCCAGTAGAAGAGGTCACGAACCGGGCTGAGAACCTCCTTCTAAACTAAGATGTCTAAGTCTGTCGTCATACCATTACATTTCTTTTTAGGATAAAGGATTCCTTTATGGTATACCACACTTTTGGCAAAGATGTATATAATAAGTTCTCTTTGATCTAACCTGGAAAAACAATTTAGACATTGTTCATCATGAGAAATCACAGAAGTTTAAGTGGCCTGACCAAGAATGTGAACAAATGACTATATCTTTTGTGGTGACCATATATTACATTTGTAGGCTTCTTTTTGAGAAAACTCTATGCATGTTTGGGTACTTTTTATGTCAGCTCAAACAGTATGGTCTACTGTACACTGCTATCCATGCAATTTTATGACTTACATAATACAATGGATTTAAAAATGGTAACTGTAATGATATAAACATCAAATAAATCACTCAACGCAAGACACAAAGAAAGGGTTTACAATTAAATCCTAACATGTGGCTAAAATTTTGTTGACCAATGCCATCACTACAAGTTATAATTAATCCAGTTTCAACAGGAAGGTACCTTTCTGCATAAAAACTTGATTTTGATCCTCAGTGGCTAAGTAGTTTAAAAAGTACCATTGTTTGACTCAAGTAAATACTGTAGAAATGCCTTAAACAACATTTATGCAATACAAATAAATTTTCATTTACTTCCTAATTATCATTAAGATGTTAGACATAATTAAAGGACTAACCATCTCTTAGGGATCAATTCTCTTTGGCAACTAACCTGACGAAATGAACATGTATACGTACACTTCACAGGCACTTGTTCTTTTCTAAAGAATTTCAGCTCAGATGGAATAATAATATATAACAAATTATAAATATCAGAAAATAAGAGTTATGCCCAGATGAAGAACCGGGCATGTGTGTCTTTCCAGGAAGACCACAGACAAAGAGCCCATGCAGGTTTGCTGGACTTTAAATGCACAAAACCACAGTCGTGCACACAAAGGTGCACACTTTAAACTACTTACACACACTACTAAAATCAGCCATGAAAACTCTAGCTCCTACGGAAAGGAGAGGAACAATTTTCTACATAAATGTTTTAAGAATCCTTATTCTGCAACATTTGAAGACATTAGACATTTGGGGACAACTGGTAAAGTTTGAACAGGGATCTCTTATAAAGGGTATTTATCTAATTTCTTCTAATTTAGCTGCCTCAGCTAATGGTATAATGGCTAAGGAAGAAGTGTCCTTACTCTTAGATGTCAAAATATCTGTAATGCACTTTCATGTGGCTCAGACTGATTTAAAAAAAAAAAAGAGGTGGAGTGAGGGAGTTAAAGAAACAAAGAAATAGGGAGAGAAAGAGACAGAGAATGATTCCATCAGGTCAATCCAGAATAGAGATACAAATACACACACATGCTCATTGTGTTATTTCTTTAACTTGTCTACAGCTTTGAACACTTTTGAAGTAAAAAAAAAAAATAAGTTCGGAAAGAAATCATTTCCCATGTTTAAAAGTAGCATTTGTTTCAGCAACCACTGCATTTTATCCAACACATAAGCCATGGACTGTTATCAAAAGTGTCTTCTCCAGCTGTCTTCATCAGTTTGAAAGGATTTCATTTATTTAAATGAAGAGAACAGTGCAGATTTACTCGGGCAGGGGAGATGAGAACAGCTTCAAAGTTTGGGCGCCTGCCTGTCATGCAGATGCCACATTGGGTGAGGATGGGCTCTGGGTTGCCTCCTCTGCTGTCCCCTACCAGCTGCCTGATGGCTATCTGCAGGGAGATGCCTGGAGCCCTCCAAGAGGGCGTGAGTGTAGAGACATGATAAGCAAACTGCAGTCACCCCACACAGGAGGGACAAGAATGTCCCTGGGGTTTTCATTTGGATGGATCTCCAGATAGGGGCAGGTAAGGAAGTGGAAGGAGCTTAGAAACCGGGTGATAAAGCAGAAAGAAATGTTTTTCAAAGGATCCCTCCTCTGCTCAGCTCCTAGGAATGGTGCATACAAAACTACCGCATTGTTAATGAACCTGTTTCCTTGCACTCACTGTGGCTAAGGAAACATGAGACTCTGGGACTCTGAAGCTGAGAGGGGGAAATAAACGAGAATTTTGGAACCAGAGGGTGAAGGCTCTGAAACAGACTATTTTTAAACAGATAAATGGAAGGGCTCTTAAAAAAAAAAATCCTGCTGTGGGGAATATCTTCTCCCCACTACCCAGAAGACAAAGAAAAACAGTGAGTGTTGACAGTACGGTATTAAAAAAGACACTCCAACCAAATTTATTATCCACTAATATGTATATTCTTTTTAATTGGCTCCAAGCCAGCCTGTTGGCTCGTACTATCTTACTTTTGGGTCATTATCTCTTTGCTATATACACAAGTCATAGCTGGGGATTTCAACGCGCTGGTGCAGCTATGCCGAGATTCCAGATCTCAGTGGTGTTGGCATGAGCACAGGTCTCTTCAGTCATAGAGAAGACAATATCCTAGGGAGACTGGAATTAGTCCTGTTTTGCACCATTCAAGCCAAAAACCTGCTTATCAAGATACAGTAATCACTAGCTAATGGCTATGGGGAGGGAGGGCAGGGGGAGAGAACGTTGCATTTCAACCTATGCATCTCTTGGCATGTGACAATAGATAAGGCAGTGACAAGTGCAACCAGAAAGCGGGGAGGTTTCTCGAGGAGGGAAAATAGCAAACATTAGAAAGGCAAGTTACCTCATCCGACTGGGAGGGACTGATTCTGGGCATGGGTGACACTTGGGGCGTTTTCAACTGTGTGCTGTTGCTGTCTGGCACGAGCTCTCGGTGCACGGTCTGGATATGGTTCTGGAGTTCACTTTCAGACTCAAACTTGACATTGCAGCTGGAACAGCGAGTCTTCAGTCCCCCTGCCTTGCCTTTACCCTCAATGGCACTCAGATTCTCATTCTGGCCCAAGCCCGGCCGGTTGGAGCCAGGTGGGAGGCCAATACCCGGGCTGCTGCTCTTACTGAGACTCACGCAGCCAGCGCACAGACCATATGGCAGCCCGTTGATGTCAAGTTTCACCAGATCTTGCTTGGAACGGAACTCTTTGAGGCAAGATGCACACTTATACAGTTTCTGAATGTGCTGGCTACGCCCAGTGGCCTGCATGGAGGATCCGTTCCCTGTCTTTTGCATGTGGAAGGTCCCATGGATTTTGAGTTCCAAGGTGGAGGTCACAGTCTGCATGCACACCACGCAACGAAATCCCGTCAGGGAGTTCCTCAAGTCGGGGTGCATTTGGCAATGCTCCAAAAACTCCTCTTCACTCTGCAGGGGCATCTTGCAGATCCGGCAGTTTCCGGTATCAAGGCTCTTGCTATGGGTGACTTTGTGTTCAGTCAGGGTTAAAAGGGAGGGGAACCGCTCCCCGCAGATAGGGCACATGTAGTGTTTGACGGGGCCTAGGTGGGTCTGCATATGCTCACGGAGCCCATTTTCAGAGAAGAAGGTTCGAGAGCACACGTTGCACTTGTAATTCCCTTTAATGAGCTCGGCTTTCTTTTTCACGATGGCGCTTTCTCCGGGCCTGATGTTGTGGTCCCGGAGCTGATGATTCTGCAACAGAGTTTCCATCGTGTAGGCGGCCCCACAGATGTCGCAGCCATACATAGGCTCCGAGCTGTCCACGTCCTCTTCGCTGCCGTCGTGACTGTTGTGGGACTCCTGGCTGTTGGTCAGCAAGGTCTGCAGCTCCACTTCCTCCTTCTGTACTTGCTCGGAGGAGGCGCCATTGGTCCCGCAGTTGGGGGTCTTGGTTTCAAACACGCAATGCTTCTCCCGCAAGTGCTTCTCCAGCAGGATGATGGCGTGGAAGGCTTTGCTGCAGAACTTGCAGTTGTACTTTTTGCTGTGCGTGGTGATGTGGCACTGGAGCTCCACCTCGGTGCCGAAGGACTCGCCGCAGAAGATGCACTTGTGCACCTTGCCCTGGTTTTCCAGGTGGTTGTGCTTCACGTGCAGCTGCAGGTCCGTCTCGTTGCGGAAGTCCCAGTTGCAGGATGTGCAACGGTACACCTTCTTTTCATTACTGTGCTTCACGGCCAAGTGCAGCTGGATGGAGACCTTCGAGTCGAAGACCTCCTGGCAGAGCGTGCAGCGGAAAAAGACGAAGGTGTGCATATCCAGCAGGTGCTTCTGAAGGTCGTCCACCGACGTGAACTGCTTGTCGCAACTCTCACAGATGTAGTAGGTCGAGGTGATCATGAAGTGGATGGTCACGTGCTTCAGCAAGGACTCCTGGTTGGGGAACTCCTTGTTGCACTGAGGGCAGGTCAGCTTGGGCAGCACAGTGTCCAGATGAGTCTTGAGGTGAGTCTGAAAGCCATCCAGGGACGTGTATTTAGCACCACACTGATTACAGATATATTCTCCCGCGGGACGTGCGGGAGCACCCCCTACTGCCTGCATCATCTTAAGAGATGTCTGCTCTATGGCCACAGGTGACAGGGGGCTGAGGGCCCTGGGTTTCTTCCCATTGTGGACATAGTTCAGGGCCAAGGGGATGTTCTTGTGATTCTCCTTAATGTGCTTGTTCAGTTTGAGAACACTGTTGAATATTGGCGAGTTCGTGCAATAGGAACAGGAATAGACTTCTACTACAGGTTCTTTTGGGGTCCCAAGCACTGGAGACCCAAATCGGGAGCCACTGAGGTCACAGTGGACCTGTCTTATATGCTCTTCGAGGGAAGAGTCAGTGAGAAACCCCATATAGCAATGGGGACAAAAGAATGCATTGCTATCCTTAGCCGCGGGGTTGGCAAATCCATGAGAACACCGGATGTGCTCCTGGAGGGTGTTGAGGTCATTGACGACTTCGGAACAGAAGTTGCACTGGTAAACTATGGCGGGCATGGCCGAAACAATCAGGCCCGGGTCCTGAGCTTCGTGTACTTGTTTAAGATGTTCATTTAGGTTATAGAGTGAAGGCAAGACCTCCAAGCAATACTGACAGATATGGGCCTGTTCAGGCTTATCTAAATGCATAGTTTTCAAATGAATCTGCAGAACAGCAAGACTAGAAAATAATTGCTTGTTGCAGTAAATACAGCTGTACGTGACCTTGGCTTGTTTGCTCGAGGGGCCCGTCATGTCAGAGGTCTGCTGGGCGGCCCGCTTCCTCCCTCGACTCTTAGGGAGTGGGGGCGCAGCCTCCACCATGGTGGAGCTGTCCACCGAGAGGTTGGAATCCGGGGTCGTGCTGGACACTGACGTGTAGCCCACTGTAACCAGGGAAGGGCTGTTGCTGTGATTACAGGACTCCGGTTGCTGGTGACTGTCCATGTGGCTGTACAGCTCCTCGACGGTATGGAAGCTCTCAGAGCAGATGCTGCACGAGTTCTTCTTCTCGCCCCCGTGCACCTGCTCCATATGGTTCATGAGGGACGTCTCCTCCACAAAGAGCTCAGGGCAGTACACACACTGGAGGGCCGCTCGGTCCTCCTCGTTGGGGGAGCACTCGGGGTGGCACTCTGCAATGTGCTTCTGGAGGTCCTCCGGGAAGTCGAAGCCTTCCTCGCACTGACTGCATTTCTGAGTGTCCTTCATCTTCCAGTCCTCCATCCTGGAGCCAGACTGGGAGCCGTCCTTGTTCCTCTCATGAACCTGCATGTGTCCGTGTAGCGAGCTAGAGGACAGGAACCCACGGCGACAAATGGCACATTTATACGGCTTGTTGGACGTGTGAGTCTTCAGGTGGATCTTCAAGTGATCGCTTCGGGAGAATGCAGCGTCACATTCGCTGCAGTGGTACTTCTTGTCCCCGTGTGGAGTTTGATGTGGCGGTCCCGGCTCCGCTTGTGTTTGAACAGCCGACTGCAGTAGGTGCATTTGAAAGGCAGCTTGTCACTGTGGCTCTGCTCGTGGTGCTTTAGGTAGCTGAGGCGGCTAAAGGACTTGTCACAGAACTGACACGGGTAGGGCAAGCCGGGGCCACCTTCTTCCTCTCCGAAATCGCAACCTTCGCCATGGCTGGGGGAAGTCTGGTCCTTGCTGGAAGGTGAGGATGCCGGCCATGAGCACGTGGGATCGTCTTCAACATCCACCCCATCTGCAACGAGAGGCAACGGGTGACTTTTCAGGCACATCTCGAGAATTCCAGAGACAGCCTATTATATTGTCTCAACAAAACACAAATCCTCTGGCCATCTTGAACCATTCAGGGTTAAAAAAAAAAAAAAAAAAAAAAAAAAAGGAGGAGAGAACATTGGAATGAAACGTTTTCAAAGCTGAGCCTAAAGCTTTTATTCTACATTTACTCTTTTACTGGACTGTGAGTTATAAAAACATATTAAATAGTTCCATGTCTAAATTACCCTTTTATTACTTTTTATCATTTTTCCTTAGAAGCAAGGCATATATTACACATTGACAATTTTATTAAAATTCAGATATTAATATATTTAATGTTTCTTTTGAATTCATTCTAAAATGATTTGCATATTACATGGGCATCTGAAGAACCAAATAAAAGGAGGAAATATTATAGGAATGATTGAAAATTAATGCAGTCAACCCAGATGTCTAATATTTAATTTTAAAAAATCCCCTCTGCTTTTTGCTTGTTTTCTTTTTTTCTTTCTTTCTTTCTTTTTTTTTTTTTTTTTTTTTACAAAATGGCAATCCTGAAGACCAAAAATCTTTTATGGGGTTCTTATTGATACAGACCTTATTGCTTTCAGCAAAACAATATTAAAAAGTAAGCACATGAAAGAAGACAGAAAACACAATCATAATTATGTCCTGTGTAATGAGAGACAAGCAGGGCTTCTTCAATAACTGCAGAGTAGAATACCATAGGCCACAACGTAGATTATTAAATGTTAGGAGGTCCTGCAAGATATTACATGTAACTAGGATCAGCTAGGATCAAGAAAAAATGAGAGTTTCACAAGAGCCAGATTTTAATAGTGTATTTTGTTTGGAAAGTTCAAGAGGTGGCCCACCATTTCTTCCTTTTGTAAAAAAAGCTTCAGCGCCCTGAACTTCCTTAGCTAAACAGGACCCGCACTTTGAGGTGAGCAGAGACAAAGCAACTTGTGAAAGGCTGGAAACAGGAAAAGTGATAAATGATTATGGTAAATGCCGAAAGATTTATGAGTAACAAAGAGAAGACAAACAAGACTTGCAAGCCAGATACAAACTTCGCAAGTTTCGCATAAAGAAACTCTACCTTATATTTATATTAGCTATTGTTGTTTTTCTAAAAACCATGTGCTCTTATTTCTGCTGCTTGCCTAACACCCAAGTGGAAATAATGCAGTCTTCAAACACATTGTGAAGACCCTGCTTTGTAGTGAATAATGCTACATCTCGCTCAAAATCAGAAGAAGAAAAAAAAAACTGTAAAAGTGTCCACCATCCGAATGGGTAGTATTTTTCAGATACAGAAGAGTGAATACCATGAATGGGAGCTGGGGGAGGGTATGTGTGTGTATGTCTGTCAAAAATAGGGTTTAATTAGAATATTATTATAATACACTAGTAGTAGTCCGTGAGAATCGGATTGAGAAAGCTTTTAAATTCTTCAGCCCTGAAGTTTTCTTGCAAGCTCTGTGCTGAATATAAAAATCAACAACTGCCAAGTGTTATGAAACAAATTCCATGTCTGCTTTCTTTAAGGTAACAAGGTTTTACTAGATTGTCAGCCCCTTCCTTATCCACAGGAAACAGATGAGGGTCATTCCTTTCCTGCATCTAGAAACTGATGACAAGAGCATGTCTGTATCAGTGCCAGATGGCAGCCCTCTCACCCTGAGAAAACAACCCAACACCATGCCTGGACCCATGCCCACCTCACCAAGACGCCTCTGTGCAAGTTCAAAACCCTGTGATTTTGTATGCTCATTTATATGACCCTGCAAGCCACCACGCTTCCAGCCCAAGAAAAGGTTTGATAGTACCCGCTATGATTCATATGGAAAGTGTATGTGTGCAGAACACATACAGATAAACTTACTTAAAACCCAACACACATTTAAGATGATTTTTTCAAAAGCAAAACAAGCAAAAAAAAAAAAAAATTACCCCAATAAAGACAACCGAATGTTGATCTAGATTTTCATAAACCTGGTTATCTTAGAAATACCCCAAATTTCTAGGATTTCCTCTAACTGAAAAAAAAAAAATTTGTTCAGCATTCTAGGTACAAACTTAACCTGTTTCATATTCATCATATACATTTAAATCTTGTTGCTACATTTAAAAATATTTTTAAACACAGCATCTCATTTGCACATTTTGGGGAAACAGTGAATCAGAATGTGTCATGTTGCTAGCCTAGTAAGAAATGCACTATGGAGATGAAAATTTAGTGAGAGAATTTATCCTTAAATTGTAAAGTATATCTGGGCATGACATGTTTATATATATATATATATACATATATATATATATATGCCTAAAGAATTATAGAGCAATAGGCCCTTATCAAAAAGGTGTAATTCGTGATACTATGTTTAAATCGGGTTCTTGTCTGGAGTCCATATCTGACTATGCCAATTACATAACTGTTCTCTTGTCAGCTTGTAAATTTCAGTAACATGTCAAGTGAACTGAAGGTTAGGATCAAGTTTTTCACAGGGCTTCAAGAGACTTCGAAACGCTATCTTCCACCCTCTTGCCCTTATCATTTGTCTTTGTAACAGAAGTACCCAGAAATTACCTCTAAAATTAGTAAGGTTTACAAGCAGGAGATAAAATGGACTGAGCATAGGAAAAAGTTTCAGTAAGGATTGTTACTTTTTGAAAAATAAAAATAAAAAAAAAAGAAACCTACTCTGAAAGGCTGATTTCTGCTTTAAAATCAAAATAGTATGACTGGAGAGATGGCTTAGCGGTTAAGGCATATGCCTGTGAAGCCTAAGGTCCCCAGTTCAATTCTCCAGGTCCCACTTTAGCCAGATACACATGGTAGTGCATGCATCTAGAGTTTGTTTGCAGTGGCTAGAGGCCCTGGCATGCCCATTCTCACTCTCTCTCTGTCTCTAATAAATAAAAAAATAAAATAAAATCTTTAAAAAATAAAGAAAATCAAAATAGAAAAAAATGCATTTGCTGGTAGTATAAAGGGACCTCGTCTCCCAGGAACACAAAGCAAACTCACTAACAAATTCTCCAAGGGCATGATGCATGAGCTAAGGGTATCTGACCTTCCTAAGACTTGATGCTGGATTGTGTTGGCTTTGAGCTCTACCTAACTTCAAAAGTTGTCCAGAGGACCAGAGTCTACAGAGAAAGCAACACTATCTCTACCTCGCCCAGCAAGACTCAGGGAGTATCTCAGAAGAGGGGACAGAAAGATCGTAAGAGCCTCGGGGGGTGGGAAGAGCCTGAGATGCCACGTTTCCCCCATCCCTGCAGAGACTGACTGAGGCCTCTTGGTCCCTAGATACCAATAACCCCACCGAAGACCTACAGCAGAATTGGGGTGGGGGAGAGAGGGAGCTCTATGTCTACAGCCTTTTGTTAGGGGAAAAAAAAAAAAATCAACAAATATTTTTAAAAGTTACCCAGCCCCATGAACTTATATTTTCTGCTAGCCACAACACAAACCATACTCACAGTGCTAATATGGATTTAAACAATTTCAATTTATTTTTCAAACATGGAACCAATGGAGGTGGACTCTTTCAACTCTGGATTCTGGATGAACTTTTCCCCTTCGGCACTTACTAAGTGCTCCCTAGCACAACTGTCTTTCTGTGTTATGGAAACTTATTTTGCATTTCACTGTGAGGTACTTAATATGCCCACTGTAAACTTTAATTTTTGGAATCAGTTACTTCACACTCCCTGTCAGAGAGCTAATGATCTTATGGTTGAAAATGAAAAGAAACTTTTCTGGAAATCAGTTTGGTGGACTGAAAGCTTATTTAAAGATGCAATTGTGTGTGTGTGTGTGTGTGTGTGTGTGTAGTTAGTGCAGGTTTTTTTTTTTTTTTTCCTACAGCAACTGTACTTGCTGAGTTTCACCATTTCCATAAAGCCCATTAAAACAAGTGTGTGAACACTCTGAGATGAAAGTCGCCAACACTCCTGAGACTCTTGGTGGAAAGTAGAGCCGCCTGACTTTTCTCCAAGCAGACAGGAATGCCCATGATTCAGCAGCCTGAGTAAATAAAAGAGGTCCTTATTTCCTAATTTTGCTGGCTGGCCACACTGCAGAGGCCTCTGTGCTGTTGCCAAAGGGGATGCAGGACTGGAACTACACCCAGCCGCTGAAGGCCTGTCTTTGTTAACCAGCCAGGCTTCCCCGACCATCTTCTGGCATGGAAACGACCATATCCTGCAAGGAAGACCTCCATCCCAGGCTCCATGGCTCTCCAGCATGCTTGAGAGGATGGAACGACAGATTTTTGCCTGGTCTGTGTGGTAGGGGGACAGCTGGAAAATCAGTCAGCAGCAGAGCAACACCTGTTAGGTCATATTTATGGGCGAAAGTGCTCACTAACAGAAAAGTGAAGTCATACTCGGAGGTCTTCCATAGCAAAAAAAAAAAAAAAAAAAAAAAAAAAAGAAAGAAAGAAAGAAAGAAAGAAAGAAAGAAAGAAAGAAAGAAAGAAAGAAAAGCACCAGAGCAGAGCACAAAGTGCCTTTGTGACATGAGCCCTTCGTGCACCAGTCTTGGGGCAGCAAGCAAAGCTGGGTGGAATTTTATCCCGGCTGCTATAGTGGGACCCACAAGCACATTTGGCAGGGCCACCTAGCCATCCAGAGAAACAGGATATTCTCAGAAAGCTTATAGCCTGTCACTGCGGAAGAGAAATACCAAGGGTCTCAGCCACTCTTTGGCTTCCAAGTGTGAAGAAAGCAACCAGAAATAAAAACGTGAGCTGCAAAGAAGGAGAAAGTGGATGTGTGCTTGAGGGTGAAGTAAGTATGACGGCCCAGTCTTGGTCTATGCCATTAAAGCAGGCCCTAGTGTGAGGCCTACACTTCTGAAACTAGGGGCCAGGACTTTCAGAGAGGACTCCAGTAGGAGGGGCAATGTGCAGTTAAGGAGAGGTGAAGTTGCAGAGTGAACTGAATCACCTTCAGGGTTTATACTATTATCAGAAGCTGGGGAGCCAGCTCTGTCAGTACAATTCTTGCTTGGCAAGCATGAGGACCTGATTTTGATTCCCAGAACCCACATACGAAACCTGGAATGGAGGCACATGTTTGTACTCCCAGTGCTGGGAGGTGGAGACAGGAGGATTCCCTAGGGCACACTGGCCAGCAAGTATAGCTTAATTAAGCAAGTTCCAGGCCAGTGAGATTCTGTCTAAAAAAAAAAAAAAAAAAAAAAAGTCCAAGCCAGACATGGTAATGCATACCTTTAATCCGAGCACTCGGGAGGTAGGGGTAGGAGAATCGCTGTGAATTCAAGGCCAGCCTGAGACTACAGAGTGAGTTCTAGGTCAGTCTGAGGTAGTTTGAGACCCTACCTTGAAAAAACCAAATGAAAAGGGGAAAGAAAGGTGGACAGTATTCCTGAGGATGATCCCTGAGATTGTCACACATGAGCACAGACAACCATCCTGCACATAAAAACACACATGCACGCACGCACACACACACACACACACACACAAACACACACAGAATATAAGGAAAGAAATTATGAGTATCTTGGCACTTAGAGAAACTTAAGAGACATCTACTTATCCCTAGGACCAACTGGATAACAGACTGGTTTCTGACACCCTTCTATGACCTGAGTTCCTCCATTGGGCCAGCAGAGGACTCTCGTAATGGCTCATCAGGAACTCAGTGTCATGTGTGTGCAAATACCACACAGCAAGGTTTCCTTAACAGTGACAGCATTTACATTAGCAGCTGCTTTTCTTTTAAAAACATATTTATTTATTTATTTGAGAGATAGTTTGGTAAAGAGACAGAGACAGGCAGATAGAGAGAAAGAATGGGCGTGCCAGGGCCTCCAGCCATTGCAAACGAACTCCAGCGTATGCACCACCTTGTGCATCTGGCTTACATGGGTTCTGAGGAATTGAACCTGGGTCCTCTGGCTTTGCAGGCAAGTGCCTTAGCTGCTAAGTCATCCCTCCAGCCCAGGGGCTACTGTTCAAGGGAGGAAAAGATGCTTCAGGGACTGATAGGCGTGACATGTCTGTTTGCAGAGGCGCCATGACTCAGAAGAAGAAGAAGAACAGAAAGTCTATAGTCTGTAGTTTTATTTCTAACTTCATAATAGACTTAGACAGTGACCTGGCCAAGCCATTTAATCTGCCCCTACCTAGGTATTTCACCTGCAATATGAAGATAATAATTCTTGCTACTTACCCTCTGGGGTGTTACAAAGATTAGTGAATGCTTGTTGGACACCTTATCATTGCTGGAAGAAAAGCTCTATATGTAAACAAAGACATTTAAAAGGCTTGCACACATTTGCTTCCCTGGCACGCTACCATGCATACAGTATTGACACATTCTAACGTTTTCTTTCCTTTAATGGAATACATGGAATATGAGTATTAAAGAGTAGCCCAGTGGAAATCTAGACCACCTTAAGCATTCACAGTAGTATATATAGCCAGCAAGAAAATCAAATAGGAATAGTTGGTGAGATGTAAAAATTAATGGACCATAAATCTATGCTGAATATGTTCCAAGTATTAAATTATCATACCTAGGATATAATCTTTGGGTCTTTACAGACAGGTATCCTTGGAACAAGTATGTTACTATGTAATTCTGAAGCCAAGTATATAATTTTGAAATTACGTCTCTTCCCCTTAAAACATGAGCAATAGAAGCAGGACATTATTGAACATCATAATAAGTTGAGATGGTAGATGATTTTTGCATGCATCAAGCAATAGGTTAAAACACAAGACGAAAACTAATTTCCAGGCGTGCTTTGCTTTCCTTATTTGAGTCTTTATTTGGGTCAGCAGGCTATTGGAACAGTCCTGAACTTTCTAAGAGAATACAATTCACAGGACTTTGATTTATTTTTTCTTCATTCATTAGCTACAAAAACTACCTTAACACAAGCCCAGAATCCTGAGAGAAATGTACAGATGAGCTCAGATGCCAAGAAAAGTTAGGGCCTCAAAGAAAAACAACAAACAAACAAACAAACAGGATTTTAAAATGTGTGTTCAACAGATACAAATGACAAGGGAACTTCCGGTACTTCAGTGCCACCATGGTAATGATCTTACATCATCATATTTAAAAACATCTAGGCAAATTATGCAATGCATTTTTACAGCAACGTTTTAAATTGCTAAAGGATGAGGTCATGCTGAATAGATTATTATGCATTCTTGCACAATTGCATCCCTTCCTTCACTCTCAGAATGTCAACAGTTTGAGAAAATCGGCAACTTTAATAATACCTAACTTCCGTGTATGTGTTTTTGCTTTTTGGGTTTTTTTTTGTTTGTTTGTTTGTTTTTTTTCTTTTGTTTTGTCTCTCTTTTAAATCAATGCCTCCACATTAGATTTGTTCCTATGCCATATAACTTATTTAACTACTTGAAAATGAATACTCTTTACTGGGTGTTCAAAAGAGAAATGTGAACTTCAGAATTATTTATTATCCACAGATGCTTTCAAATTCTGTAATATTCCAAATGGTTCTGGAAGGGCCAATTAAATGCATTAACAGTTAGGTTATGGGAAGAAAGGGGGTGGTCACCCATTAATGACGGCAGCTGTGGGGAGTAGGGATTGCTAGTGTATAGTTTTTTAACATAGCCTTAAGATGGATTCCAGATATCAGGGCGATGTGGTTTTTTTTTTTTTTTTTTTTTAATACTCCCTAATGAAAAAGCAGTGATTTTTGTTTTGTCTGTTTGTTTGTTTGCCTCTCCCCAGCCCTTTAACACCTAGATGGTCCCATGCTAGAAGTAAGATGTAATCATTTTGCTCTCCTTGGGCGATCCTGGAGTTTACATCCATGTTGCCTTGCCGAGGCACACTCACACTCCGTGTGCAGGAGAACAAATGTTTTGTTTGCTGTTGCTTAAAGTTCATTGGAACAGACGGCGCTCGATGAATTCCATCCCTCTGCAGCCAAACTAAACAGAAAACAGTGCATTCTTGAGCAGTTTGCACTTAACTCCACCTCTCAACTCAGAGGAAAAAGCTGACACTAAACCAGTGCAAGAACGGTCATCATCTCTCTCACGGAAACCGAGACGCTGGGTTGCTGGGGCCAGACAGAAGGGGTGGGTGAGAACTGTTTGATGTGTCCTATCTTTGGGATCAAAAAAAAAAAAAAAGTTCTATGTCACTAATGGTAAGCAACAACTTCTCAGCCTTCAATGATCGGTAGTCATGTGGTATGCAACTGGTTACTGTGTTGTGGTTGATAACATTCCTTAAGTTGTTTAACATGTTTCTTTTTCCTTTCATAATGACATAATGACAGACATTGCCCGAGAACCTCTCTCCAGCCTTGATTCCTTTTCCTATAATATTTTAAGCTAGAAGCATGTACGCGTTAGGAAATATTGGAGAATTTACAGATGAACCTGTTCATTCATTTATGTAACTAACATTTATTAGACACTTTCTATGCATGTGATCAACTTGGATACTAAATGCTAATATTTAAAAAAAAAATGATTTCCTTGTCTGTATCAGAAATGTTTCAGCCTGCCTCATAACTAGTATTTTCTGAATCAATGTGACATTGTATAAAAGCTTTCAGAGTTACTAAGATATTAAAATTTACTCAATTAATACTATTAGGAAACCAATGTTACCTTCAAGTTACCAATAAAGGTGACAAGATCAGAAAGGATTAAAATTCAACTTGTTGCTTTTTCTCATGATAAGAGACTCTCATCATTTTAAATCCTTAAATGGCTAAGTGACTTAAAACTTTAAAACAACACCAAACAAATCTTCTGAATGATCCTTACAGATTTCTTGAAAAGCAGTGTGCAAGGAGCTTGGTCCTCAGTAGTCATGCACACTGGCAAGTGGAGATTAATTCAATCTCAAAGTCAAGACCCACAACAGAATGGCCTGACTCAAAGTTTACCGGCCACATGCCAGTGGAACACCATGCTATAACTCACCATTTTACTATGCAGAAATTCCTTGAGGCAACATCTGCTTTGCTTCAAAATCCCTTGCACTCGTGCACATGATGGTCTACTGAGCTGCAGAGCCACGGCTCTAAGCTTCACAGGGCCACCATGTCCATCACTAGTGAGTCTTTATTTTATTTTATTTTATTTTATTTTATTTTATTTTATTTTATTTTATTTTATTTTATTTTATTTTATTTCTTTATTTGAGAGAGAGATATAGGCAGGGAGAGAGAGAGAGAATGGGTATGCCAAGACTTCCAGCTGCTGCAAACGAACCGCAGATGTGTGTGCCCTCCCCTTGTGCATCTGGCTCACATGGGTCCTGGGGAATTGAACCTGGGTCTTTTGGCTTTGTAAGCAAGCACCTTAACCACTAAGCCATTTCTCCAGCCCACTAGTGAGTCTTAACTTCACCCCAGATCTAGGAAAACCTGAGGTAAAGAGGATTCTTCCACATAGCAAAGCAAGTTTTAAAGGGTTCCTTTGTGATGATGGCTCTCAGAAGGTTCACTCCACAAGTACTAAGTGAACAGTTATTTATATATCTGCTGTAAACCAACAGGGTTGCCTAACCAAAAAAAAATCTATTTTTATTTCAAAGTGGCCAGTGTAACAATATTTTGTCATGTTCAACTATGCATACTAAGTGTTGTCCCAACATGTCAGCTTTGGTCCAAGGCTAGAAACCTTGGTCACAAGTACTTTTAAGAGTCCTGAAAGGTGACTAGTGGAACTGAATTATACCTGTATGATATGCAGGGCAGGAGTAAAACCAACTTGAATTTTTGGCAGTTGAAAAAGGCCACACGGTATACTTCACTGAAAACAGGGCCACTGGAGAATACAAAAGTGTTGAAAGGCTAAAATTTAATTAATGAACAATTAGCACCCCCTGTGGGTTCATTGTGCAGTAAAGTGATAAATAGGGTTTGTTAATGTAGAAAAAGCTGTTACCAAGATGGGGAGTGGGGACCATTGTTATCATGATCCATTTCCTACTGGAATAAAACTGACCTGTGAGTTCCTGATTTTGACGTTCATGTGTCCAGTATATGAGAGGCACTCTTAGGGTCTGTGGCAAGTGATCGGTTTTAATTGCTCGCAGGCACAGACTGACAACTCACAGCGTTGTCAGGCCGGGGGAGAACGAACGCCAGGCAGATCACTGGTAGGGACCCCCGGCAGAGGCACTCCAAGCATTCTGTGTTGACCACTCCTCACTTTTCTGCATTTTATGGGGAAGACCTCTGCTACCATGGTATGAACAGTTGATGCTGGAGATACTGCCTGCGAAGCTTTGTGTGAGAGCAGGGGTCTGCAGCGGAGGCCCTCCTCCAGCACCCTCACAGAGCAGAACTGGTAGAGCCGGCCAACAGAAAGCACTCGTGTCCACACGGACACTTACAGTGGAGGGCTAGACTGACTGGAGAGAGAAGATCCCAAATGATGGGAAGAGTTCCTTCGTTTCAGAGCAGGTGTTTGTAAAGGGTTGGCACAAACTACCAAGAACAAACCAGCTTTGTCAAAACAACTTGAGTGAAGTTGCGACAGAAACATGACCACACTGATCACACCACAGTGAATTGCAGGCACAGCAATTGTTTATCTAATGAGGCAAAGTATGGAAGAGGCCATTCTGAAAATAAGGCTGTTAATCAACTACTTCATCTAATGGCTTATTCTTTCCACATACCTTCCTTTTGGTTCATTTCTTTTTTCTTGCCTAGAACCTTTACCTTTTCTAAACTAGTCTACTGTAAACTTTTTGTCTTTTATTTTTTTATTTATTTTATTTTTTTTTGTTGTTCTGTTTTTTGAGGTCGGGCCTCACTCTAACCCAGGCTGACCTGGAATTCACTATGTAGTCTCAGGCTGGCTTTGAACTCACAGCGATCCTCTTACCTCTGTCTCCCAAGTGCTGGGATTAAAGGCATGCACCACAACACCCAGCATTCTAACTTTTTTTTTTTTTTTAATGTTTATAACAGCTCTGGTGATTCATTTATGGGAACCAATAACACGCAAAATTGTGGAGCCCTGTGTGTGTATCCATGAGTATGTTTATCTAGAGCTCAAAAAATGTTGAGAACAGAGACTAGAACATCCAGGTCTAAACTGTTTTTCTGGTATTTCAGACATTTTTCATTACAAAGGTGTTAATTATAGTAATTTGCCACATAATATGAAAAATTATATAATCATATCTTAATGAAACACTTTTAGTGAAGACACTGTGATCTTTTACTGATTATGTATATATATACACATACATAATCATTTATACATAGTCATAATGTATATATAATTGTGAATATGCCATTTATTCAAATATCTGATCATTTTAAATGCTATACATGTATGTATGTGTATATGTATGTATATATATATATATATATATATATATATATATATATATATATATATATATGTAAATGCCTTGCAAAATATCCCAATACAATTGAAAGTCAGACCTGAAAAAACTCATGATTCTGCCATATAATAGAATTTTATTTTGTCCAAATCTAAGATGATTTAAAATAAGTCAACATGTAAGAAAAGATGTCACACCAGTGTGGACAGAGCACCAAGGCAAGAAATAAAACTGGTTACATTTGGGCAGGAGGCTCAAGAGCCCACCTGTACTTGTCCCATGATGGTGTGTAGACACTTGGCCCTCTAGCACCCAACACATGACAACAGCAGCATGTGAGCAACACTGAAATGTGAAGGTGTTAAGAATGATTTAAATAAGAGAAAATTAATTCCTACTCGATGGTAAGGAATGAGAGAAGAACACTGCTACTGGGCTGAAGAGATGGCTTAGTGGTTAAGACACCTGCATGCAAAAGCCAAAGGACCCAGGTTCAATTCCCCAGGATCCACGTAAGCCAGATGCACATGGTGGCACATGTGTCTGGAGTTTGTTTGCAGTGGCTAGAGTCCCTGCGTGCCCATTTTCTCTCTCTCTCTCTCTCTCTCTCTCCCCCTCTTTCTCTCTCAAATAAATAAAAATAAAGCGTATTAAAAAAAGAACACTGCTATTATCCATGTGAGGTCCACTCATTCTGGACCTTTCCACTGCCCATGTTTCCTGCTATGTAAAAGGGGATGTGGGCAGTAATATGTATTTACATATGTGCAAGCTTTCTTGTGATGACTTGGTCCAAAGCAAGTTTGCCATACCCAGCTTTCAGCTGGGGATCCTGACTCCAGGCCTCCTAGACCAAAGAGTGGCTTTCTGAATCTTAACAAAGCCTCCTTCAACCAGAGCTCTGTTCTTTCTTCTTGTAGCAACCTGGTGTTTGACAAAAGCTGTGCCTCTTCCTGGTCTCAGTTGAGGGATCAAAGGAAAGAAATGTGTGAATTTGACAACAGCCTACACAGAGCTAAGAAGGGTGAAGCAAGCGTTCATTCTGAGCCTTCCATGCACATGAACCATACGAGTGAATTAGGGTCCTTGGCCTACGGGGAAGCCCACTGCACATGTACAGATGAGCCAACAGGTCAACCAGCATGAACACCATGGTATAATATTTCGCTCACAAGATCAGATGGTAATGGTGTCACCAAAACCTAAACCAAATCCCAGTCTAGATATGCTGCATGTCTCCCTGACTAAAACTACAACAGCAACCAAAGAATAATAACTCAAATGCTGAGTCATCTGGTTTTCATGGTCAAATGAATACTTAAGATGGAATTTAACACTGTTCACTCTTTTTTAAAAAATCATTTTCAGGCTGGAGAGATGGCTTAGTGATTAAGGCACATGCCTGTGAAGCCTAAGGACCCAGGTTCAATACTCCAGGTCCCACGTAAGCCAGATGTGCATGGTGGTGCATGTGTCTGGATTTTGTTTGCAGTGGCTGGGGCCCTGGCACACACATTCTCACTCTCTCTCCATCCCCCCCCCGTTCCTTTGTCTATAATAAATACATAAAAATAAATCTTTAAAAAAATCATTTTCATCTTACAAAGCTAACTCTTGCTAACTGACATGTGTTTATACATAAACACAAAAAATAAATCGTAATCAATGAACAAGTCTATGAACCTATAACTCACTGTCAACAGATCATAAAAGGCCACAATGGCCTACTTCTTAATTTACCTTCACTTCTAATAACTGGCTAGAAAATCCTACGTGCATGCACGTGCATGCACACACACACACTCACACAAGCGCACCTTTAGTTCTCCGTAACAGTAGTTGACTCCGCACTCCACTCCCCTCCCTCCCTCCCTCCCTCCCTCCCTCCTACCTCCCCTTTGAAGAGGGTACTTGGATCAGAGGCTGACAAGAAAACGCAGAAGGAAATGCAGAGTGCAACTGGTATATGGTCGGCCTCATGTCCTCCAGGCTCCTCTTCCCTCCGGGGACACATTCCCTGACAGTCATCCCCGTGCAGTGCAAGGACTATTCTCACCAGTTCCTTATGGTCTCCTTCCTCAAGTATTACTGCAGTTACTACAGCTCAGCCTATCAAAAAAACACTCATGTCCTGCCACCAACAGTTGGCCTGGGACGCATTTCATAGTGTATAAACCAGTCACATGCCAGGCACCCTGAACCCAAGCAAGCCTGATGAAAATGCAGACACCTGACAGCGGGCCACGCTGTACTGTGCCTTCTGCATTGTTGCTACTCTGCATAGGAGCTGTGTTCGTGGAAGTCTTTCTCTATCTTGTTGATACACTAAGCTGAACCCCAGCTATCCTGGAAGCAGCATTGACATCATGACGTTGACATCACTGTCTCCCATCCTGTCACAGTTGCCTCCTACTTTGGATAGGACTCCATGCTTCAAATCCATTTAGTGTAGAGTTCAACTAGCTCGGTTAAGATACTTCCTCTCTGTAGAAGGGTTGCCAAAGGCAGCATGAGATATATAGAAAAAGAGAGTAACCATTTAGGAGATATAAATTCCAAGCCCATAGAGCTGGGTGTTACGACATGATTAGCATATGTAATTTTGATTTCTGGAGGCTGGTGTATATGTATGTGTATATAGTAAGTGTGTTACGTATGGTCCACTCATGCTATGGTACACATGTGGGGGTCAAAGGACAACTTCAGAGTGTATTAGTCCCTCACCTTCCACCTTATCTGAGATAGGGTCTCTTTTGTTGATTTTCACCACTGCAAACACCAGTCTAGCTAGCCTATGAGCTTCAGGATTCTCCGATTTCTGTAGGTGTGTTGGGATTACAGACATGTGCTACTTGCATCTACCTTTGCATGGGTTCTGGGGATTCAAACCGCAGTCGTTGGGCTTACCCAGCAATCACTTTTAACCACTGAGCCAATTTCCCTGCCTAGTATACAGAATTCTGAGCGAACAGTATGACCGCCACGAGGCTTGCTTAATGAAAGGGCTACATTTTGAGAAATGCCTCTTCAGGCAATTCCACATAGTTCTGGAAACATCAAAGGAACCAAGATGGTATAACCAACGACACGCCGAAACTAGACAGCACTCAATGCTATCTCCCGTGAGAGATAGTGGGGCACGTGATTGCCTGTGGAGAAGTCAGTCTCGTGAACTTTGGTGGATAAAGGCGTTTCAGCTGCATCGGCTTGATGGGAGGTACTCATCCAGTGTCTGTCCAAAGAGCTCACTCTGTCAACCACATCAACAGGGAGGCTTGTCCCAAAACCAAATACAAAGCAAATGACTCTCTGGAGGAGGAAGCAAGCAAGGAGGGAGGAAGCTTGCTACCATCAGCAGCACTTTCTTCTTCCATCAGGAAGAGCGGCTAGCATTGCTGATTAAATGCCCCAAGTTTGGACCTCACTAGAAATTACAGATATCTTGTTCTTTCAGTGGGCCCCTATCAATCTCCCACCACTTCCTGGGTTTTGCACGGAGCGTGGCAGGCCGTACAGTAAATTAAGCCTTAAGCTGTCAGGGTGAAGTAGAACGCGGGAATAGAGCAGGAGCTGGATCTCAAATGATGTTTATTGGCTTCATTTACATCCTGCTTAAGGTCTTCTGAGTAGCTCAAGGTGTCTTATCTCTGGTGACGGGGAGTGTTTAGTAGTCAGAGCAGCTAACACACTTTTCTTCTCCAGCTTCTCCTGGCCCACTCCCTCAAGCTGTCTCCCCCACCCCCCCAAGCCATCTTATCTTATCATAAGCATCTCTTCAGGCTGAGGAGAACCCACACTTATCTGAAAGCCCCCACTTTCTATTGTCCTGCAGGCTGTTAGAGACAAATGACAGTTTAAGTCAAAAGGAAATCAGTTACCCTCTTTCATACTCCCTTTAGAAATACTCTGGAATGTCTCTCCTTTATGTGGGCTTAGTGCTGTGAGAACTGCCCCTGCAATGTACATGGAGTATCTACCCCATAAAGCAGGGCATCTAGGTGCAAGAGGCACAAGGGGTCTGGTCACAGTTGCCTACTGGCCCCAATTAATCCCAAGTGATTGTTGGTCATACCCATGGCAACGCCTGTCATTTCTCCAGGATGTTACACCAAGCCAGAGCTCTAGTCATCTATTGGAAAACAAGATGGAAAATAAGGGAGAACAGCAGAATATTCCTGGCTGTGTCTCAGTGTTAATTAAAAACCTGGGATCCACATCAGGAGGAGATGGCTGTTAGCAATGTAGGCCACATACATCTTCGGTAAGAGTGACACAGATGTGGTGGTTCCAATGTGGTCAACAACCAGACAGTCTGCTGGGGGCCAAGTACCAAGGAAGTCAATCTTCTGCGAGAAAACTCAGTAATGGTGGACCTTGAACCTGAGCACCCGTTGGAATGGTCCCAGGCCCTTTGAAAACACTTGGTCCCCTTCTCTCTTCAATTCAGTCGGACTCTCTGAGACTGGGTGGAGGCGGGGGAGGAGGGGGTATAAACCAGGCTGACCGTCACTGCCCTAGATGGTCAGGAGTCAACCTTCAAATACCCATGGAAGGGGGTCTCCGTGCAGACCATACAAAAGAAGACACTGTTGTGCATGGCCTCACTTACCTAATGTTAGGTAGGCATGCAGCGGAACAAGTTTTCTGCAGTGCAATGTCAAATGCAATGAACCAGATATTGAGGGGGGGGTGGGGGGCGCGTATAGCAGGCAATACTGAACACTCCGATGACTCACCACTGTCACGTGTGGAAGAGTAATGCGCGAACAGTTATTCGATGTCTCATCTGTGCATTTTACGCTCCTTTAAAAAAATTCCCATTCCTCTTCTCCTCCCCACCCCACCCCCAGCATCCCACGGGCTGCTTTATATTAGTGATAACCCTATACTTTCACCCACAGTGAAGGCTCTCTTAATTGTCCATTATCTTAGTGTGTCAGCACAAAGGCGCGGGGACTGCATCCTCGTCCAAATGGCCTCACCTCCCTCTCCTGAGAGCGATGCCCTTGTCAAGGCATTAAAGACACGAAAACCTGCCACTTATCAGAATTGTATTTGAATCGAACCACTGTCCTTGAAAACTGTAGGCAGGAGATAATATCAAACTGCACCGCAATGCCAGCTCCAGTTCCACAGTGGCTGCAGCAATCCAGAGAGATACTATCCAAACTTTGCCATGCATCTTCGTAATAGAATTACAGGTAACAATGAAAACGTGCTCAGCAATGTTTGTGAATGGTTAAGTACAAAGAAATCCATGGGTCAGACTGTTCAAGAACACAAAGCAAACAGGTCTGAAGGCACGGGGCTCTGCTGAGTGTCAATCTGTGATCCACCCAGGAACCAAACCCTAAAGCTCTTCTAATTCCTCTATACCTCGATTCTTAACAAATATAAGTCAAGGGTATTAAAGCATCACATGGATGTAGGCATAACGAAGGCAGGAAATATGTGCATTTTTAGTGATTCGAAGCAGAGATTCTAAAAAAACCATGCTCTAAAGAACATCTGGAAACAAAAATTTAAAGATTTTTTTTTTTTTAATCTAGACCAGTTGATGTGCCTTTGTATGTCTTTATTTCCTTGCTACTTTTTCTATGTCTTTCTTAGGCAATTTGAGCCCACACTGCCTTAGAAAAAAAAGAATTTATGCATGCTTTTAACAAGTAAACAAGTGTACAAATTAATTCAGAGAGCAGTAATTTTGAAAATTTTCTATGTTTAATGTGCACTGCAGTTAAACTACTTTTTCTGTACAAATTAATTTCCTGCATCAGTGATCGATGTTTATGTTTAGGCAATTTTATTTCTCAGTGTGGTAAAATTAGACCTAATAGTTGCAACCTGTTATGTCCAATCTGTCACTGAAATTCAAATTGCCTTTTTCCTATTATTCAAGGAGCAATTTGGAGGAATTAAAGCCATCTAAAAACTGAAGACAAACAATTCTCTGTAAGGACGCAATGGCCTGTGTCACCAAGCAAACCCAGGCCCGTGGTCTCCTCTGGGCAGGTTCTTTTGCTGGGGTTTTTCTGAGCTTCTCAAACTTTCACATCTGCCAAGCCATACAAAATGAAATTTGGGGATAGACTGAAAATTTCATCCTAAAAAAAAAAAGTACAAAACTCTTCAGCCTTCAGAAGCAGCCATGATTTTAGTCTAGAACACAAATACAACCCCAGCTTTTAAGGCCTGTATCTCTGCTACATCCACTCATGCTTTTTTTTTTTTATTTTTGTCTTTATATGCAAATGATTTTTAACTTTTGGTTTTTACTTTTTTGAAAAATGACTTTAATTTACCATTTTCTCTCTTATTTGGGGAAGAATCCAATAACTTCACTGCATGCAAATGAAATGTTTTGGTGCCGAGTGCTTTACCTGGGAGGAGAATGACATTCCTACTTTAGAGACACATCCTGCTTTCTTTGGATTTCCCCATGTCTCTCTTTTACTGGAGAGTGGTCAAACATGTAATGGATTGTGTGAATGAAATGACATATGTTAATGGACATGTGTGCGTGGGGAAAAGTTGGCAGACTCGTATGACTCCATCCCAGTCCCGTGAGGTGGCTGGAGGACTTCAAAGGACGCTACCCATGCAAGGGGACATAGATGACAGGTCTCTACTTCACATTCTGCAACATGCTCTGACCACATCCTCATCTCCTTCAATAAAAGGATGGCAAGTCAATTGCTTCCATAACTGCCAATCACTATGAGGGGATTTTGTTTGTTTGTTTGTTTGTTTTTAGGGAAGGAAAGGATTTATTCTCAGCTCACTGTGTCAAGGGGTGTCCATCCTGGTGGAAAAAGCATGGCAGGAACAGGAAGCTGGCTCACATCCCCGAATCGGCAGGAAGGAAGTAGAGAGAGGGATGAACACCAGTGTTCAGCTTTCTCCTTTTTATCCAGTCCAGGGACCCAGGCCACGAATGGTGCCATACATAATTTCGGTGGGTCTTCCCACTTCAATTACTCTTAACTTAGAAAACCCCTAACAGAAAAGACAGGAGACTAGTTCCCATGGTGAGTCTAAATCCTGTCAAATTTACAGCAGGAGATCACAGAAATGAAGCACCCCCAGGGGAAAAGAAACCCCCATAGGCCCTGACATTTGGAGGTGCCAATCCCTCAAAATGTAAGCACTCTTTAGAACTCTGCGTGTGTACCTTGGCTGTGCCTATGTTAGAAAGTCATATAAATTGAATCGTATAACATATGTCCATGGTGGTGTGGTGGTGGTGGTGGTGGTGTGTGTGTGTGTGTGTGTGTGTGTGTTGGGGTGGGGGAGTCTGACTTATTTACTCAATGTTTTTTTGTAGCATTTATTCATGTTGTTTATAAATAGTAGTTAATTCTTTTGCATGATCATCCATTTTTTAAAAAAAAAAGTTATTTATTTATTTGAGAGAGAAAGAGGCAGAAAGAGAGAGAGAGAGAGAAAGAGAATGGGTGTGCCAGGGCCTCCAGCCACTGCAGACGAACTTCAGATGCATGCACCACTTTGTGCATCTGGCTCATGTAGGTCCTGGGGAATCGAACGGAGGTCCTGTGGCTTTGCAGGCAAATTCCTTTCCACTAAGCCATCTATCCAGCCCCTAATCATCCATTATTCATGTACAATATTCTACTGTTAATTAACACATAGGTTATTTTCTTGTTTGAATGTTTTCTAAAAGACTTGTTATTTTATTTTATTTTATTTTATTTTATTTTATTTTATTTTATTTTATTTTATTTTAGAGAGAAAATGGATGCTCCAGGCCCTCCAGCCAATGCAAATGAACTCCAGACACATGTGCCCCCTAGTGCATCTGGCTTATGTTGGGTGGATACTGGAGAATCAAACCTGGGTCTTTAGGTTTCACAAACAAGCACTTTAATCTCTAAGCCATCTCTCCAGACCCTGGAAGACCTTTTACAACACCCCCTTCCACCAAGTTCAACTCCAAAATCTTCCTTCCCCAGTGGAATTTCCACCAATTCTTGGGAGGTTATGCACTGATATTGGAATGTTTCATCTGTAGTGGACAATCTGTTTTCCTTTCTGGTTAACAATGTAAACCTGAACATTTCTGCCAACCTAACCATCTTCACAGAGGTTAATATCTGGTTTTGTTATTTTTCTTGTCCTTTTCTTTGTTTGGCTAAAATAGTCAGATAGTAAAATAAAGAATAGTATCTTCCCCCCTTCTCAGAGGACATAATTGACAGGGGGAATTATTAAGAAATCAATGAAACCCTGCAGGAGACAGTTTTCTGGGTAGCAGATCAGAGAAGCCTTATAAGATGGCAAAGGATGGGAGGAGAATGCCCCCCCCCTTCTTCCTGGCCTGGAGGAATTTGTCCCACTGCACTGCTTGGTGGGAGAGCCTGAAGCACTTCCTCAAACCTGTGTAGTACTGGATCGTGTAAACCAATCAGAATCAAGATGAGTGGGCCTTCCCATTCAGTAAAAGTTCAGTTCCCACAGAAACTATGGGTTCTAGAAGACCTCTCCTCTCTGAGGAGTCTGTTTTCTTTTCCTTTCACTCCTAAATAAACTCTGTTCTTTAAAATACTTGCCTGCCTCTTAGTTCTTTAATTGGCAGAGAATACGAACCCAGGACCTCTAGACAGTATCATAAATATCAGAGTTCAGAGTCGCTGTGTATCAGCAGACAGGATCTGGTGTTAAAATATTTGAAATACAGGGGCTAGGGAGATGGTTCAATGGGTCAAGTGCTTGCCACTCAAGCAGGAGGATGCCAGCGCCCGTGTAAAACACTGGGCACTGCGGTCAGATGCCTGTAATCCCAGCACTGGGGAAGTGGGCAGAGACAGGAAAGGAAACTCTGGGGCTCATTGGTCAGCTGAATTGGTGAGCTCCAGGTTCAGGGAGAGACACATTCTCTAAGAATAAAATGGACAGAAATCCAGGAAGACACCTGATGTCTACCTCTTACTGTCTCTCTCTCTTCTCTTCTCTAAGGACATAAATTGAGAGGTGGAATTATGTGTTAAGACCTCAGTGAAATAAGGCCACCACATGCCCCCCACACACCTACTGTATGAACCCTCAGACACACACAAAAATAACTGAAATGAAACAAATGAATATTTTTCCGGGCTCTCTCTCTCTTTTCATGAATTCCAAGACAAAGCCATTTCCTCGGCAGATTGCTTAGTCAAGCTGATTAATGATTTTACTTTGAAGCACAACTGATCAGTGTGGATTATTCAACTAATTAGTGCTATTACTATGAAACACATCCAAGTGAGTCCCGAGCATCTTGTTTTCGAAAGAAACCGTGCTAACTGAAATAGGTTCTCATGGATAAGACATGGCCTTATTGTGCTGGGAGAGAGAGAATGCCATGAGGAATTGTGGACTTTGTGACCCTTCTTTGGTCTCTGAACACTAACGATCTAGGAACATAGCACATGTTGATTTACAGCATGTTAAAGCTTGGGTTTATGATAACACCCACCTGTTTCTCTATAGAAACTTATTAGCTCCTAGATGGCAAACTTAAAACTGGTGCAGACCAATGGACCCCAGCACACAGACACTCCCCCCTCCCTGCTCTTAATCATGAGTCCTTAGCCATAGCCCGCAGGGGAAAGTGTAGGTCTCCCTCTTCCCAGGAGCACAGCACGGGTGTGACCACATCCATTCTGTGCAGACACCCGGATACTCCACCAAAGATCAGACCTGGACAGTGTGAAAATCTTTTATGTTTTCTGTAGTTCTAGGAAACCACACAGCAGTGAACACGCACCTGCAGGTGTGAGCGCGCACACACACACACACACACAGGCACACACTTACATGCACACAGGTCTCTCTTCTATATTAACCTACTTCCAGATGACTAGAATTCTTTTAAAAATCCTGTGTTCTGGCAGCTGCTTCTGCTTCTCTGAGGTGGAAAAGCTGAGGTGCTCAGATAGCTGGCCCCACCAGGGTCTGCAGCCCCAGGAAGCACATTCTGGAACAGCAGGGAAGCTCCGTCTTCAATGACCCTGACACGTTTGAGAGGGGTCAGTGTCCCAGCTCATGTTAGGGCATAGAGCAATCAAAGTCTGGCTTCCTGAAGGAAAATTCCACATTCCATTCCCCTCTACAAAGGGCTAAGCGCTTCCTGTTGTCCCAGCAGTCTCTAGCACAAACCTGGGGGCGTCTTGTGTACACTGCAAAAACGTGTCCTCTCCCCCGCCCCCCACTGAGGGCACAAACTGCAAAAGGCACCCTCCCTTGTTACAGAAGAATTCCTTACTGTCCCTTCTGCTGGTTGACCGCTAGCAGTGCTAAATGGCTCATTTCATTGTCAGGGACCTTTGTGCAGTTACCGATCTGCATTGCTGTTCTCTAACAATTTCCTACAAAGTCTGTATAGAAGAAGGGGGACAGGGAGGAGAGTGAGGTTACACCCCAGGAACCTACTCCCTCCTTACTTTTATCCCATTTGCAAACTATGCACTGATTCCAAGTGACAAATTTACTATGTAAATGTTCAGGCGAGTAAAGCTCTCCCCTTCTGAGCTACGTCCCTGCCTCTTGGAAGAGAACCTATTTTATAAGAGGAGAACTACCCATATTTTATCTGGTGGTTTTGCAAACTGAAGTCAACAGATGAATCAATTTTGCTTTAACCAATATTTGTTGATCTTGTGTATGCGGTTGCTTAAATATTCTCGATTCCGAATACAGAATTTTAAAATTTCATTGATTTTATTGTAGATCATCAATGACTTTTTTTTTAAACTTTTTTTTTGTGTGTGTGTGTGTGTGTGTAATGAGGGTAGGGCAGTGTGATGTGGCGTGTAAGTGGCATATACTCACTCATGGGCCCTTGTGGCACCCCATAGAGTGGTCTGCTGCTTCAGGTTGCTCACCTGTTGTAGCCACAGTGGAACAACTGGTGATCAGCTCTGTTCCTCTTCCACCTAGTTTTGTTTTGAGCCTGACTCTCTTTTGACTTCTTCCAGAGCTTCTGCAGCTCTGAACATTCTCTAGTCTCTACTCTGCTGTGGGACGGGGGTTACAGGCTGGCGCAGCCATGCCCAGCTGCTTTTACACAGGATCTAGAGTCCCGAATTGCCATTGCAGCCTCCTCTGGTCCTCCTGCTTGAGGAGGGAGCACAGCTAACTGTGACATACTGTCACTCCTTAACAGAGTCCCTGAATGTATTCTATGCACGTGTGTGCGTATTCCTCTGTGTATGCACCGCACTTGCGTGTGTGTGTGTGTGTGTGTGTGTGTGTGTGTGTGTGTGTGTAGGCCAGAGGAAAACTTTGTGTATCATTCCTCGGGAACACCATGCCCAGGTTTTTTGAAACTGCCTCTCTCACTGGCTTTGACCTTGCCAGTTAGACTGCCATGACTGGCTAGTAAGCTCCTAAAGTCTCTACCTCTCTAGCGCTGGGATTATAAATGCATCACTATGCCCACTATGTCCTTTCGTAACTTAGATTCTGGGGACCAAATTCAGGTCCTCGTGCTCTCAAACAAACACGTTAGCAACTAAATCATTTCCCCAGGTGCTAAAATTATTTTTAATTTTTTTGAAAAAAATCATTTATTTATTTATTTGCAAGAGAGAGAAAGAGAGAATTGAGAATGCACACACCAGGGCCTCCAGCCACTGCAAATAAACTCCAGATGCATGCGCCACCTTGTGCATTTGGCTTATGTGGGTACTGGGGAATCGAACCTGGGTCCTTAGGCTTCACAGGCAAGCATCTTAACCATTAAGCCATCTCTCCAGCCCCTGAACTCATTTTTAAATAAATGAGTTTTAGTGCAGTGTGAGTTTCATAGCAAAACTGAGCAGAACATACAGAGTTCCATGTATCTCCTGTCCCCACACAGCACAAGGCATAGCCTCCCTTGTTTTTAACATTCCCCTTGCCACCAGGGTGATGCATGTACTAAGTCTGAGCACACTATACTGACACACCATCCACAGTTGAAGGTTCATGTGCTTTGAAGTCTCAACTTGCTGTATCCACTCTCAAAGACTACGGAAGACTAAGGAAGAAACGTAAATGAATGCAGCTCCCTCCTTCTCCCATAGGATCAGCAAGGAACAAGGTGTGGAGGAGCCTGCCTCAGCACACAAACAGTCACAGCAGTTGCTCTCATTCAAAGCCCAGTCATTCATTCTTTCATTTACTCAGAGACTTGGTCATCAAATGGATATTGTGCTAAGCATGAAGACAAAAGATGTAAGTCCTAGATTTACATAAGTATGTATAAGACTCTGTAAAGTGTATACATTTAACATGGAGGGTGGAGTTCGGTGGTAGAGCAGTTGCTTAGCATGCACACAGCTTAGGTGCAATTCCCAGCACTGCCACCCAGGAATATAAATGTTACATTTTCAAAGGCCCGTGTTCTTCATGAAAGGTATTTAAAAGACAACATAAATGAGTTCATTGCTCAAAAGCTATTATATCTCATTCACTTTTTGTGTGTATCCAGAATATATAAGGTTTCTTAGAGAGTATAGAATATAATGCAGCCAATTGTAAAGAAAGATTAACATTTTTAAAGTAGACAAAAATTAGCAAGGCATGGTAGGACACATCTTTAATCCTAAACACTCAGGAAACAGACTCAAGAAGATTACAGAAAGTTTAAGGCCAGTCTGGTTTACACAGGGAGTTCCTGTATATAGCAAGACTCTGTCTCAAGGAAAAAAAAAAAAAAAAAAAAAAAAAAACAGAAAAGAATAGACAAAGGTCATAGTTTTTATAGATTTCTGTTCTCTGGTTTCTTATAGGCCTGGGGAGGGAACCCATTCCTTGTATACGCTCGGCAAGTGGTTTTCAACTATGCTATACCCTTTGCCCTTTACAGAATTTTTTTCAAAAACAATTTTTTTAATTTATTTACTACAAGAGAAAGAGAGAAAGAGAGAGAGAGAGAGAGAGAGAGAGAGAGAGAGAGAATATGGACACAGTAGGGCTTCTTGCTGCTACAAATCAATTCTAGATGCATGCACCACTTTGGGCATCTGGCTTTACATGGGTACTGGGGAATTGAACCTGGCTCAACAGGCTTTGTAAACAAGCACATTTGTCCCTGAGCCATCGCCCCAGCACCCTTTGAAAGATTTCTTTTTTGGTTTTATTGTGCTCTTTTTCTCTTTTCCAGCTAATCTGTTAGCTATATTTTATATTGTTTTCATAAGCAAAGTTTATCAAAAACCCTAACTGTAGCTACTATTGTTAGGGCTATAATGAACTCAGTAAGAGTCACTGAGTGTCACCTTCTGAAGCACCAGTTACTGCTCGGGGCAGAAGCCGTTGTAGTGGATCTTCTTTTCACATCCCTCTTCTTGTCTTTGAAAGGAGTAGTTTGCTTTCTGGCAAATGTCGCAAACTCCCCTCTTGATGCCACTGCTAGCATGTTACCTCAGAGTGACTTGCACATGTGCACTGATTTCCTTCTCCACCTCAGAGGTGGTCAGGTCACTGATAACCAACAAGTTGTCTCCTTTGTAACCCTCAGACCCAGAGCCTCAATCCTAGCATGGACTTTGGCTTTAATTCTTGATCTTATTCTGTTGGTCAGCCCACAAAAGGGTTTCTCTTGTTTGGTTATGTTCATGTCTACCTACAGTACACCGAGACAAAGATAATTTTTTTTTAAGTTTACCACATGAAGTAGTTAATACATTTACGAATGAGGACGGGACTACCCCCTTGCCTGGCTCGTCCGATTCATTAATAAACTTCACAAATGGCATTCTGATGACCAGGAAGAAAAGATAGAAACTGAATAGCGATGCTGAGCATTTCTCTGACTAATGACTGAGGGAGGCACACACCGCAGCACGGGCAGAAAGCACAGTGAAATCAACACATTCCCCGAAGAAGTGTAGCAGGGAGTAGTAACTTCATCTTGGAGGACACAGAAAGGCCGCCCTAGAAAGTATCCTTTGAGTTGAACCCTAAAGAATTAAGTGGGAGATTTCCAGGCAGAAGAAAGAAGACTGGTTCTTCCAGGCAGAAAGAATTGTACATCCAAAAGCAAAAGCAAAAATCTGCCATCAGGGGATTAACGCTGCTGTAAATGACTAACTGTATAGGAGAACTCAACCTTAGCTGGGCGTTAAAATCCCCTGGGAGTCATTAAAAATATATTGATGCTTCAATCCCACTGTTCAAACTTCTTATTACATTGGGCTGAGGTTGAGGCTTAGATTAGTATTTTCTGAAGTTGCCCAAGGGATGCTAATAGGACATCAGGATCCAGCCATGACAGAAAAGAGCACAGAATTTGAGAAGATGTGAAGCCGGAGTCAGTGGACCTCCCATCTAGGTTCCGGGCTCTGAACTACTCTGCAAGCAGCAGAGACTTCTCAACAGACCTTAGTGTGCAGAGATAGGTCCCCACCAGAAATCCTTGGACTGGCAAGAACTGGATGAAAACTAGAGGCAAGGGGTGCCATTATGGGGCTACAGCCGAGATCCTAAAGGAAACAGGTAGCAGAAGTGGAGTGAAGAGATCCTCGCACTTCTTCAGGAAAGTGGAGTCAGAAGCTCAGTGACTGATTACATCAGATAAGGGAAGGAGAGATCTCTGTAACATCTATTCTTCACAATACTGTCAATACATGGCTTATTAGCGCGAATGTTGGCTAGAAAATCCTCTATGTAAGAAATAACTGAAACCAATTCCAATGATAGATTGCCTTTGTCATTCAAGACAGCTATCTTGATCTATGTACACACACATGCACATACACACATGCAGGTACGCATGCATGCACCACACACAGTTCAAAGTGGAAAGTCAAAATAAGATACTGGTTTGCTTTGGTTACAGTAACGGATTTTAAAAATAGTTTGGAGGGAACTATGCCACTCTCCCAGGGTCAGTGGCAATACACCTGGGCCTGAACTACTGTGGCATATGCCAATAGTACTTGACTGGGGGAGGGGCATAGGCAAAGATGACCACAATAGAATGTACTATGAAACTGTGACAATTTAATTGGCCGTGACACGCTGTCCATCCAGAAGTGCAGCCCGGACAAAAGTCACTATAGCTCAGGATATATATGATGCTGTTACTTGCTACAAAGTAGCACTTTACAATGTGAATTTCTTTAGCTGGACATCGGGGGGAAAGATGCTTTTCTAAATAATTTGAATTGGCACCCGTTATTGGGGAGCTACAATGATATTCACAGCAATCCTGTTATTTTCCACATACTGTTCTAGCATTATGTAAAGAATTTCACGTAAAAACCATTACATATCCCTTCCACTTATTTGCCTCAATAATTAGTCATTACTAACAAAGCAAAAACATGTAAAGCCCTGCAGGCATTTGGCATATGTGCACAAATTTCCTTCTATCACATATGGGTAGAATTATGTGTGCACTTCTTTAAAATTAAATCAAAGAGCTTTTTTTTTTCTTTTTAGTCACTAAACCCTGAGAAGTCACTACACGCTTAACTAATATATGTTAAGAAGGATTGGCAGATTAGGACCTATGGATTAAATGTTCCTGATTTTATAAAGTTATACTGGAACATAGTCATGAATATTCATTGACACACTGAATATGAGCTGTCAGTGCAGCAGAGCTGCCTTGGTTGTGGCAGAAACCACATGGCCTAGAAAACCTAACAAATTTACTATGTTGATTTTCACAATAGAAGTTAGCCAACCCCTGTATTACCTCATTGTCTTACCAAGTATTACCTACCTTCTCCCATGCACCCAGTTTATGACAACATATTTTTTCTTTTCTCTCTTTGCTGAAAGTAAAACAACTGAACTCTGCCTAAAATTTTCTGAAATATCAAACTGTGGGATAAAAGGGTGTAATTCTGATAATCACATTCCAGAATAACTATACTTTAACATTAGATATAGCTGTGCTAAGGACTAGGAAAAAAAATTCATCCTCAAATCGTTTTCCATTTGTCTACTGCTGCTTAAAATAAATAATCTAACATGTTTTTCTACTGAGCAAGTCTGCTTCTAGATTCTATGAGATATTATTTATCTGTCTATTGGCAGCCAAAAACGCTCATCCCTTAGCTTTCTGCCTTTTCCTAGAACCAGATATATGAATTATCATTACGGATTTGTTTATCATATTTTACTGTGGGATATTTCAAGGAAGCTGCTTTTCCTGGGTTTTGATCCTTCTTTAAAGCTCCTATTTGAAATTGGCCAGAATATGTTCCTTTTTACTCCCATAAGAATGGATGTGGTATGCATGAATTTCTGCCTTCAGCAAAGACCGTAACAATCTTTCACCTATTGGCCTTAGAGATTAATGTCTGTATGGATGCCAGATCCTTCAGAAACTAGCTGCCAAACGTGTTATCTTCCACATATGAGCTCTCATTTTATCATTCCCTTTTGAAAAAATGCCCTGGCATTTAGGAAGCTATCCTGTTGATGTGTGAATTATACAAATTTTATAGGCTGTGGTTTGGATTTCTCTTAAACGTTATAATTTCCATGGCCTTTTCCAAATGAGATGTTTTAGCCATCTGAGCTTGACGGTGTCTTATGCAGAAATCTTTAATTTCATTTAAAAATGATTATGAGGGTAAAGGACTCTTAAGTCAAACATGAAAAGTGCATTCAATGTGACAAGGTGGTCTTTTAAAACATTAACTTTTAGATTTGCAAGTATTTATATTTGTTTGACAACATGTACATTAATCAACCTTTTTTCTCTCTTCTATTTGAATATTTTATGAGAAGCATAGTAAATATAAAATTCTTTCCCACCTACATCTTTAATGGCCTGTCTATTCTCAAAGCCACAGGTTTAATTCTACACTGAATGTTTATGAAGGAAAATGTCAGTCTGTTATATACTATTAGGGATAACAATGCTTGCTCAAAAGGAAACAATAGAATTTGATGGAACTGGCTTTTTTCTTTCTCCATTTCCATTTCTATTTGCCAAACTGCCCGCTCTGCTTTTATGTAGAAATGCAGATGTCGTCTTATTAATCAAGATTCTAATACATTCCAGATGAATAAACAACTTCAGCCCTGTAGCGCGTACCATTCTCCTTAAACCCAGGATTTACGAGACTTGCCCGTTCCAAGATCTCTTAACTTAAAAAAGATGGTTTATTGTTTCTATTCCTACAGCAGGGGCCTAATAAATGCGCCGAAATGATGACTTTGTCCCTCTACAATACAATATTCAAAGAGATTTCCAACCCTATGGTGTAACATTATCCAAATCCTTTGAAACCCTAAGTAGTTTGCTCAAACTCAATCACCCATATACAGAAATCATAGACAATCGATACAAATGCAATGTGTTACTGATGACATTAGAGAAACCATGTCCCAGAATCCTCTGCAGTATATAACCGTACATTGAACAGCTGCTATACATTCCGCAGCAGTCCATACGTAAAGCTCTAATTAAAACACACTCTTTGCTGAAGAGTTAAACATTTTGTTTTGTAACCTTTCCTTATACAAGAAATAATTTCAGGAGAATTTTCTACACACATGGTATTGATTAGCTCAGGACTGCGATGTCTCTGATTTCACACTGGTGATATTTCAGTGGGCGTTTGCTGTGTAATTTAAGCAATCAAAACATGTTCAAGTACTGGTATTTAAAAATTAAATTCCATTCAGTGATCAGTATTTTATGTATTTTTAACTTGCACCATTTTCAAGCTGGAAGAAAATAGGTCTTTCTCTATGTAATCAAAGGGAGTAGGACAGGGAAGTAATAATAAGGTGGAAAAGCTCATATTATACCAGCGTATGTGGCTAATAGCTTTTGTGTGGCAATAGCACCCTTCTTAGTGCTCCCAGTTTACTAATGTTCTTACTAACACTGGACTCCTAAGGGTGGTTCTATAAATAAGGCATTTATATAGAAAACTAGGAAAATATGAAAGGTTATAATATTACCATACCAACCTCATTTTTAATTAAAGAAATAAAAAAGCCCAGTCTTTAGGGGGTTGGGGAAAATAAGGTAGTCAAATGAGACCAATTAACTTCATTAGCTTCTGCAAATACCTAGTTTTCTAACACATTTCTATTTTTCCATCTGCTCCACAGTTCAATGTGTCTACAAATTAACATTTTATTTATGATTCAGGTTCTGATTCATAAAAATTATGCACATATTATACAAAGGCATAATGCTTTATGGAAAAAAATACAGGGGACTGCATTGCAATGTATTAACCAATATTTTTTTTTTCTTGATCTTGAACAAAGCAATCTGTATCACAAAACCCCATTCGCTAGTAATCAGTTACATACTTTGTTGTGATTTCTGTTTTTAAAACAAGGTATTTTCCCTGGCTATATTTGAAGAAGGCAAAATTGTTTCCCTTTCTAGGTTCTACTTTCTTTATTCTCATCTCACAGTAAATGGCCCAGGAGCTTCGTGTGCATTGTCTTATAAAGTTCTCCCCACTTTAGCCTGACATCCACATTAACTTCAAACCCCACAGCGCATCTGTAATGTGCTGCAAATGCTTTATATCTGGGTCCTAAATGCTGCGCAAGGGCCCGTGCTTCCTACCAGCTTCTACAGGAGAGCAGAGCTTTCAAAATATGTTGCAAGGATCAACAAAACTCAGCATGGTTAAAGGGTGTGTGCTGATTCCATTTGAAGTATTTATAAAAACTATAGCCATATGACAAACCAACTTTCTTAATGCAGTATTCACTACCACTCGGCTGAGAACAACAGGCACTTTCAAAAGTGGACTCAAGAGTTATTTAATTCCACATTGACTTCTGTAAGTAACCTTATCCCTTGCTGACATGCCGTTTTATTATTTTATTATTTACAATGGTACTTGTGCATAAGTCAAATCCATATACCACCTATGGTAACAGAAGAAATGTAAGAACAGAGCAAGACTTTTCGTTAAACCCAGTCATTCCGAGGACCTGGGTGTCTACAAATTATTGCATTGCTTTGTGGAAAAGGCTGTTCTTACTGGGTACCAGGGTCCCCAACAACTGAAGTATAAATTACCACTGTGTTTCCATTTCTCTGCACTGCCAAATTCTCAGGATATTATGGATCTTGAAAGGGAGCTTGTTACGGCCAGTACAATTCAAGGAAAACAAATGGGGTTTAACAGCATTAGACCCTTCATTTCTGTGCCTTATACTAATTTTACCTTCTAGGTAGCAAAACTGACTATAGCTACTTCATTCACTACCTAAAAAAAAATAAATAAATAAATAAATAAAGCAAGAAAGCTCAAAGAAATGTATATGTTTGGGGTTTTGATTGTTTTGAAGGAGAAAACTCCTTATAGTGTAGGATATAGGAGAGCTTCTATTGAAATTCTGTGCTTCTGTTTTCTATTGAAATTCTGTGTGTATTTGCTAATATACAACGGAGTTGTCAGAAGTCCAAGTTCAAAGAGATTGGATAACAAAACAAAAATGTGGTTGGTAAGGAAGGATCAGTGTATAATTGGCTTGGATGCTCTGAAGAAACACAGATAATACATTGGAACTCACTGTTAAGGGCACACATGATGCAGTGTTGGCATGTACTAAGTCTATAGAGGATCGAAGAGAAGAGGTCTGGGGGATCTATGTTCAAGCATCTCGTACTTCTCCTTGGATAGTTGGATACATGAACTCAAATAGCTGCTTGGACTTTGTGGTTACATTAGCAGTGGGACAGCCCTACTTGTTGTGAACCTGGTATGATGCTATGCCAAAGCTAGAGCAGAATGCTACGACTATAAACAGCATCAGAAAGCAACCGAGCCAGAGGGCTGTTATTCTGCCCAAACAGATTAAATTCTCGCTTATTGTTCCACCCATAATAGTGTGGTGGTTTGAATTAGGTGTCCCCCATGAAGTCACGGGTTCTGACCACTTGATCCCCAGATGATGGCAATCTGGGAAGTGGAGCCTTGCTGGAGGAGGTGTGTTTCTTGGGGGGACCTTGAGGGTTTCTTAGTTGGAGATTGCCAGTATTAGTTTGGCTCACGTTCCCACCGCTGTTTTCCACTGCTGTGGCAAAGGGGGGATGTCAAGCCTCTGCTCATGCCATCCTTTCCCCTGCCATCATGAAGCTTCCCCTTCTTCCCACCAGCTTTCTTCTGGTCAGGCGTTTTGTGCCAGCAATAAGAAGGATAACTAGAACAGAAGCAAGGAAAGCTTTTTATTTGGGATCCCACCTGTTTACTTCATCAGCAGATGTGGGTAATACTGAACACTGTGGGGCCATATGGGCTGTCTGCACCGTGCAACAAGGTCAGTGGGGTAAGTGGATGCATTACAAACAGTACTTATTGGTATGTGTTGGTTTTGTCTTAAAGAAGGAACCATGTACATTTTCTAACATTCCTTAATCCCATGTTCATCCATAAGACACACTTACATCATTCAGGGTGAAAGCGTATTCTCTACTGATAAAACACTAATATATCCGTCAGCCATCACCTAAGACAGCTGCCTGTGACTGTGGTTTTTAATCATGTTCTTACTCATCCACAGCCCAGTGACTTTTAAAGCCGATGAAGGTTCTTCTCGGCAGATGCCGGCTGGTGTGTGGTCACGGTTGATTTACAAGGTCCTTCTCCCTGGTCATTTACATTCAGATCAACGGACCTTCTATTCACCCACCTGAGTGAAAACCCAGTAGCAAATGGTACGGCTGCCTACCGCTCCTCTTCCCCTAAATGCAGAAGTGTATCAGAGCTTGGAGATCTACCAGAAAGAAGGCAAATCAGGGCTGTGGAATGAGCCTGCTGTCCTAAGCGTGACCCACGGTACCACTGGACTTATCTTCTCGAAATGCTAATGGACACCTGATATGTTCGGCTGGGTGGGTTGTTTGTTGGGTTATTTTAGCTTCTTTGATTGCCCCTTTGGATTTCTTCCCACCTCACTTTTCTTTTCAGGGACAACCCTTAGGTTTCTATGGTGCGGTGGTGCCACCGTCAAGAAAGAGTTTGAAAGAAATGTGCCAGCGTGATGAAAACTCCCTGTGAATGTTGTGCAAATGTATTGTGAATTAAACCAGAAGTACAAATTTGCTATGTTGTGCAAAGGGTATAAAATAGCAATTTGTCTTACTGTTTGTGCAATTTTAATGTGTTCCAAAGCATGGGTATTATGCATTTCTGTTAGCTGGATCATTCAAACTTTCAAGTGCAAAGTAACTACAAAGCATGGGCTTTATGATAATATGCAGTCAGGGCACATGCTTTCCTTGTTTCCACCTCCACCGTGGTCCGGGAACACGTAATTGCTGCTTTTTACTCACGTTATCTGATCATTACACAGAGCACGAACCTGTTTGCGATTACTTTACATTTTACAATTGTTACTGCTACAGCTACTTTTGCAATGCTGGTAACCACTGTAGATTGTAGCAGTTAATGGGTTCTAGCTCTTTATATACAGACGAAAAGTGAAGGCAGAAACTTTAATGCTTTTTTTTCCCTGAAAGTTTATATAAAATTACAGCCACCTATCACGAAACTATTGATATAACTACCAAACAGAATGTGCACAGTGCTCTTTGCTCCCCATTGTGCAGATATTTAGTAACTGGGATTGTTTCTCTCTATATCCTTTCCTGGGCACATCCTTTCTTATAGAAACACAAGACATGTTTTAATGTACAAACGTTACTCAGCATTCAATATTAGGAAATGATGCATTCATTTCTTCACTGAATCATTCAACATACACTTGAACTGTTTGCTCTGGATTCATGTTCATTCATTGAAGTGTTACAACAGTCAAGAGGTGGAAGCAACTTGCTGATAAATAAATGCACAAATATTAAGATATCTACAATCAATAATGTATTTCGCACTAATATTCAGCCTTAGGAAGGGAATCCTTTTAGAAGATATGATACAGATGAGCTCTAAGGATATTATATTAAGTGAAATAAGCCAGTATAAAAAGTCAAAAGGGGGGCTGGAGAGATGGCTTAGTGCTTAAGGCACTTGCCTGCAAAGCCAAAGGACCCTGGTTAGATTCTTCAGGACCCACGTAAGCCAAATGCACAAGGGGGCGCATGCATCTGGAGTTCATTTACAGTGGCTGAAGGTCCTGGCGCTTCCATTCTCTCCCTCTCTCTGTCTCTCTCTACCTCTTTCTCTCTCTTAAATAAATAAATAAATAAATAAATAAATAAAATATATATTTTTAAAGTCAAAAAGTCCATGAGCTTCCCCTTATATGATGTATGAAGAGTCTCAAATTCATAGAGACAGAAAGTAGAATGATGGAAACCTTGGACTGTAGGAAAAGAAAACGAGGAGCTGTGGTTTAAAAGGTACTGTCCTGGGCTGGAAGAATGACTCATCATGTAAGAGACTTGACTGCAAAACCTAAGGACCCAGGTTTGATTCTGCAGTTACTATATAAAGCCAAATGAACTAAGGGATGCATGTATCTGGAGTTTGTTACAGTGGCTAGAGGCCCTGGCATGCCCACTCTCTTTTTTTTCTCCCCCACCCCTTGGCCTCTCTCTCTCAAATAAATAAATTAATTTAAAATATTTAAAAGGTACAATTTCAGCTCTGCAAGGTAAAGAATCCTGGAAGCTGGTTGTGGTAGCTTACACCTGTAGTCCCAATACCAGGCAGTATGAATCCAGTCCAGTCTGACCTACCGTGGGAGACCCTGTCTCAAACACAAACTGGAGAAATGGCTTAGCAGTTAAGGCACTTGCCTGTGAAGCCTAAGGACCCAGGTTCAATTCCCCAGTACTCACATAAGCCAGATGCAAAAGGGGGCAGATGTGTCTGGGGTTAGTTTGTAGTGGCTTGAGGCCCTGGCATGCCCATTCTCTCTCTCTCTCTCTCTCTCATAAATAAATAATGAAAAAAAATTAAAAAGCCTTATAGAAATTGGTTATGCAAGACTGTGATTGGAACACTACTAAAATGTACACTTAAAAACTGTTGGGACGGTAAAATTTTATTTCATGTATATTTTACCACAATCAACTTTTCTTTATCTAAGAGCTTTAAACAAGACACATGTTAACTCCAGTGCAAATAAAAGAAACATGTAAAGGGAAACAAAAGAGATGTAATGAGGTTTGCCAGGTTAAGGCATACAGCTGCACTGAAAATGGAGCATTTCTGAGAGCCTTGGGAGAGCAGTTTCCAGTTCCACCCCAGGGCAATTGGCACAAAAGGGATCCCAGAAGCCAGAATGCCGAAGGCTCTGCCTCTGACACTTTGTGTGAAGAAATGGGACAACCCAAGGACAAATGGCAAGAAACATGGATAGGAAGGTGAGTAGTGTTAGGCTGGAACTGAAGTGTGCATGTAGCTGAAGGAAGATATGGAGTTCCATGTGGCAGCAAAAGGAATAAAAGTGTCACAGACAGACAGGAAGCCAAATATCCCAGAAATAGTGGGCATGCCACTGAAAGAGTTCATAAGACGGCCATGGTGAAAAATACTTCCCTAAAGTCACCACAGAGGACCATAACAGAAAAGAATATTCTGGAGGAAGAAAAAAAAAAAAAACTCACAGGGAAAGACCTGTGGAAACCTGAGGAAATACAGGAGAAGGAATTAAGACTAGAGAGGGATGCCACAGCCATGATTGGGATCAAGTGGGGAGTCTTCCAGGGTGATTACATAGGACCCATTATAGTAATTACGGTCTGTTGCCTTGAGAAAAACAGAAACGCTTACTGATTTCAATAATATCTAAGTCCCTTCATTTACCTCCCACAATAGATTACAAAGATCTATTTTGGAAAAGAGTATTTAGTGGGGAACCTATTTCTATACATCTTAAACTTAGCTTCCCAAGACGGGCTTTTATGTTTACAGTAAGTATAAAACGTTGAGTGACTTTGGAGAGAGCTCTACACAACCAGGAAAGGAAGCCTGGATCTTAGATCTGTTCCTGAGGAACTGAATTCCCACACTGTTCCCTACCCAAGAAGTCCCCAAGTTGGAAGGTGAGCTACCTGAGAGGCAATATTCCTTCACTGGGGCAGGGGGTGTCCTCCTGCCTGCCAGTAGCTAAGCTGAGCCCTCAAAGCCTGGAGGAAGGTCTCAGAAAAGTATGGCTTCCAGATCTGCCAGCAGTGGTCACAACCCCCTCTGTCTCCCCAGGGCATACTTTCCATCTTCTCAGAGATCCTTGTGAATTACTGAATGCATGTCTTAAAATTCTTCACATCTCCTTCAATTAGAATGTCTGGGCCCAAGTATCCAAAGAGGTATGGATTTTGAGAGTTGGAAATAGGTCTGAATCTCATTGTAATATTTAGCTTTCCTGAGTCTCCTGATTTGAGTTTTCTCTTGAACTTTTTATATACACTCCTAAAACACTGGAAGCATAAGACATCCATAGCCTTTTGTTCTTTAAAAATAACACTTCTTTGGGTTTGGATGCCATTTGCAGCTGTTCATAGAGATTTATTAGCCTCTACAGAAGCAGAATTTTGATTAAATAAAGACAGCTTACAAACGGCATTATTCCTAATAAGAGGCACTTCCATCATTGATAAGAATAATAGTAAAAAAATAAAAATAAATAAAAAAAAAAAGGTAAACCTTGTCTTGCTGCTGCTCATTCCCTTCTTTGTTTTCTCAAAAAGTCACTTGCTTTGTTTCACATTTAGTAGCTGTTATTGATGATAAGGTTTAGATCATGCCGCTGGAGGATTGTCTTTATTCCAGCCAGACAGCATTCTAAGAATATGCCCATGGACTATTACAAAATGTACAGCTTGCCCAACATGAATCACAGTGATAGGATTAGGCCCAAAGGGAGCTATGACAACTCTCTACAAGGAACTGAAAGGTGCAAATGGCAGGGAGGGAAAAGAATTATTTAAAGAGGTCCGAGGTGTATGTGAAGAGGGATTAAATTAAGCAAAGAAAAATTCAGGTTTTATTTCAAGAAAAAATTCCTAATGGCAATATGTTAGGTTCCTGAGAAATGTGTTCGAGGCTGCGAGGCGGGAGGAAATTTGAGCTAAAACAGAAACAACCCTAAGAAGGACTCATATGCCAACAAGAGCTGGTTGACCCATTAGCTTTTCTATTGCTTTTTCTGTACTTACATAGATTCTTCTAATGAAGGGATGTAACAGCAAGACTGTCAAAGATGATGCATGAGATCTGCAGCCTCTATTTACAAAATTATATACGTATGAGGACTCTGCAGGGCTACCCGTGAATAACAACTGAACAGGAAGATGTTCTGCAAACATAATACTATTCAGATACAAAACACTGTAATAAAAATAACAACAATCACTTATCAAGTAATTAATATGTGCCAGGTGCCCTGCTATTTGCTTCACTTATCTCACATCATTATATCTCAGTAAAGCTCCTTTTACATGTAAAGAAACTGAAGCCCATGATACCCTTGCAGAAGGACAGAGTCAATGAGTAGATTTGAACACGTGCAGTTAAGAGTTCAGCATTTAGGGGCTGGAGAGACAGATCAGTCAGTAAAATGCTTGCCTCACAAGCATGCGAACCTGAGTTTGTTCCCCAGAACCCAAGTAAAAAAATGCCAGGCATGATGTGTGCACGTTTATAATCCTATAGCACTGGGGAAACAGAAAGAGGAGGGTCCTTGGCCAGACAGTCTAGCCTAACTGGTGAGTTCCAGGCCAGAGAGAGACCCTGTCTCAATAAAAAGGTAGGCAGGGGCTGGAGAGATGTGCCTACCTTCAAAGCCTAAGAATGCTTGTTCAAATCTCTACGTCCCACGTATAGCCAGATGCAAAAGTGACACACATGCACACAAGGTGGTGCACGTGTCTGAAAGGGCCCTGGCACGCCCATTCTCTCTCTCCCTCTTCCTCTCTCTTTCTCTGTCTCTCAAATAATTTTTTTTAAAAGAGGTAGGCAGCATTCCTAAGGAATGACACCTGAGCTTATCCTCTGGTCTCCACATGTGCACACTCGAACACCCAAACACACACACATATGCACTAGCAGAGTTCAGCATTTAAACACTTAATTCCTGAGCTATTGTCAACAGCAAGGCAGTTCTGAACAATAATAAAAAGAAAGAGCCGTGATCTTCCTAGGCAGCCTGGAGTACCAGAAGGCAAGGAGTAAGATCAAATCGTGAGTGTGTATTTTAAACTGGCTCCCTCTAGCCACAGGTCTCAGCCAAGTTTTGGATTTGTAATGTGGCAGCAAAGAAACTTTTGAAGCAGCCCTTTGATTCAATTCTCGTGACCCTTGTGAAATAAACCTTCTTAAGACTGAGTTATGGTATCAATTTGCTTCAATCTAACAAATACGTACCCTGTTACACACTCGAGGGGCTAATATCTAGCAGGGGATCAGATTAGTTCATCTCCAAAGTAGTTGGAGAGGGCACCATGAGCACAAACTTCCAGGAGCAGAGGAACATATGGAGCAGAAGGAACTAGAGGGAAAAAGTCAGAGAAGCAAGAAGGTAGAGCCGGGGCCTGGGGCAAACTAAAATTCCAGCATTATTCATTCCTTTCCTATACTGGGCAATAAGTGCCTATCATGTGCCAAATAATGGAAATGCACCCTGTCAGTATTGCAGGCTTTATGGATAGTCAGGAAAGAACCAATATCCAGCAGATGATGGGAGAAGGTGGTACAGGCACAGGTAGCCTGCTGCTTCAGGAAACCTTCCAGAAGAAACAGGCCCTACCCTTCTCATAGGAACAACAGGCTGGAAGGAGGATGACTCCAGCCAGACAGCGCAGCGTGAGGAGAAGAGAGAAGAGGAGATGGGTGCTTGGTGAGCTTACAGAACAAGGATTAGGTGGGGCCATAGTACAGTGCACAGATGGAGGGTGGAGGGTGGGCCAGGAGGGCAGTAAATTAGATAACTATTATCACAGAGGGCTTTCACATTCACTCTGTATTGTAGGAGATGGCTTGAAGCTTTGAGCATCCATGGACTTGGTCCAGAGGAAATGAAATAGAGTGACACATGACCATTGTCTATGTCAGTTGCATCTTGAGTTCAGATCACAGCCCCACCTCGCATTTCTAGGTCACACTGGGTCATCTAGAGATACAATGGTAAAAATGAACAACACCAACACAAAGGCAACCCTGCTTGCTATATTGCCTAACATTGTGTGTGCAATACCAGCAAAGTGTTTAGCGCCTTTTAGGGAATGGGGCAAGCTTTAATAATGAAGGATAACAACATAAAATCCCTGTTATATTTGCATTGCCCTTTTATAAATAATCTAGAGAAAATTTAACCTGTATGAGGATATGCACAGGTTATATGCCAAAATTATGGCATTTTGTAGAAAGGTCTGAGCATGTGTGGCTTTCATTACATGTGGGGGTCTGCAAATGAACTGTCATTGATACAAATGGATGAGTATTTATAGTTATATTTTTAATTAAGGCACAATTTCAGGACTGCTAGCAAAGTGTGGAAGCCTTTTTATGTGGGGTGTTTAGCCAACTAAGGTTCTTCTGTGTTTGCCTCTGATTGGTTCCTCCCGTGGGGTGTCACTGCAATGCCATAGTGAGGCTGGTGAAGGGTTAACAGGACGTGGGGAATGGAAGCGTGGAGCTCTGGGCAGCATTAGTGTGGCTCAACACCAGCTGAGCCAGAGCATCTGCAGGTACTGGTGGAGGACCCCAGGTACTCCCAGAGCAGACACTTTAGGGCACGTGAGTGCAGCAGATCTTTTAGAAAGAGCTACAGTTTCACTAGCAGATGTGGAGAGATGAGCTTGAAGTTTTGGTGCTCAAACCCTGTATGTCATCTTTTTTCTTGTTCCTAAGTACTCTGGACCCTCTGCAGCGAAGAGCCAGGTGTTTTGCTCAGTTTTATAATTTTACACTTTCCCTCCTTGTCACATAGTATAGTTAGCACATTGAAAGGGGGCACATGCATCTGGAGTTTGTTTAAAAATAAAAATAGGAAAAAAAAATTTTAAAGAATAAAAAAAGAAAAGGTAGACAGTGTTCCTGAAGAATAACACCTCAGTTTGCCCTCTGGTCTTTACTCACATGTGCACACACGTGCACATGTACCCATACACACAAGAACATGCACAGACACACATACATACATGCACAGACAAGAAAAGGTCACTCAATGCAGATTGAGCTGATGTCCAGCCTTGGGAACAAATGCCTCCCCTCCCGCCAAACGTGCCTCTGTAAGTTTGCCCCAGTATAAAGAGCAAAAAGAAAGCAGTTCTGTTCAGAGTCCTATAGACGGGAGCCGTGCCCAGAGCTGCTGCTGGGAGGCATAACATCTTACCCACCTCCTGCTCTGCTGAAGGAATCCTGCCTCTGCTTCAGCAGCAGTAATGTAATGCAAAGCCCAGGCTTTCAAACAAACAGAGCTACAGACCAAACATCCTAAAACCCTTAAGTTTTTACTAGGGTTATAAAACCCTTAGTTAAGTAAACCAACCATTAAGAGAGCACAGCACAATGGACTCTAGGTCTTGCCTTATGAAGAACAGGCAGTGCAGGAAACCCTTGTACAGGACACAGAAGGGATCATTTCTGTCCGCCCACTTTGTTTCCCTCTACTTCCAGAAAAAACACGTGGAATCTCGTAAGTTCCGAAATGCATGGCTTTCTTCTTCTTCTTCTTCTTTTTTTTTAAAGTAAACAATAAGAATTTATGGCTCGTAACCTTTCTTGGCTTATATAGTCATGCAGTATGCTTCCCTTTATAGGAACTCCTATACAACTGAATGTCTTCTCGTGCAATACCAGGATGGTTTGTCTCCACTTTGTTGTTACCACTCAAAGGCCACCAGTTTCTTTATTTAAATATAGGACATTCCATTTCAAAAAAACAAAAATGTTACCTGGTATGGTGGCACAAGATTTTAATTCCAGCACAGAGGTCAAAGGATCTCTGTGAGTTTGAAGCCAGCCTGAGACTACATAGTGAATTCCAAGACAACCTGGGCTACAGAAAGACCCTATATCAAAAACAAACAAACAAACAAAAAAGGCTGGAGAGATGGCTCAGCAGTTAAGGCACTTGCCTGAAAAGCCTAAGGATCTGGGGTCAATCCCCTAGTGCTCACATAAAACCAGATGCACAAAGTGGCACATACATCTGATGTTCGTTCGCAGCCCACTGGCTTGTCCACTCTCTGTCTTTCTTCTCTCTCTCTCTCTCTCTCTCTCTCTCTCTCTCTCTCTCTCTCTCTCTCTCTCTCTCTCTGCTTGCAAATAAGTAAATAAAAATATTTTTAAAATAAAGCAAAAAAAAAAAATGTTTGGAAAAGTTAAGACCCTGGGGTCATTCACATCCTACCATATATTTCCTCAAAGTAGGAGTACATTTTACCACTGTATAAATGTTTACTGAATATCTGTTATTGTCGTGGAACTGGTAAGAAAAAGAATCAACAAATTACAAAATAACAACGTAGTAATATGTTGATACACAAAGTACAGAAAAAGGAGGCCACAGTGGTGTTGGTTCCTAGCTGAAATGAACAACGCTATAGGAACTGGTTTCTGCTGGGGTCTTCAGCATCAAGTATGCCAGCTGACTTAGCACATATGTCAGGACAGGTTAAAGATGGCTTGAGTAACTGAGAATAAGGAAATAGTCAGGGATGAGGGAGGAAGTGAGGACAAAGCTAAGAAGGCCCTTTGTCTATGTGGAACTTTCTCTGAACATGGACTTGGAGACTCCACTGGTGGGTAACATGAACAAGGGCACACAGGGGACCGAAATAACATTCTCTTCGGTTTTGTCGTCACCGGCTCTATAATACAAGAAAGGTTTCTTCTCACAAACCTCAAATCATTTCTCAAAACTAAGATGAGCATGAGATTCCTTGAACCCTAGGTCCAAAATACATTAATGCATCCAGAATTCGAAGGTTACTTTGGCACTAACCTCAGTTCCCAGTGCCTGGAACACAGGACACAGTGACAGTACCTACCTTGAACCCCAGTGAGCAAGGTACATTATCACAGTTTCTCTGACTGATTTAAAAAAACAAAATAAAAAGAAAAAGTCAATCATTTTTCCAGTCTTCAAGCCCAGTTTAAAAAAAAATCTATTTCAGAAGTTACTTGTTTTTTCCCCCCTGGGGGGGGAGGGCTAGGATATTAAACTTATGACTATGACACTGTAAACTACTTAAAATATATCAGTACTTTTAAACTGTAATGAAGTATATTTATCTTCAGACTGTCTCATTCTTTCTGGATAAGTAGCATAGAAAAGGTGGTGATAAAAGATAGACATGGTGGCACAGGCCTGTAATCCCAGAACTTGGGATGCTGAGAAGGGAAGATTACAAGTTTGAAGCTGGCCTGGGCTACATTGTGAGACACTACCTCAAAAAACAGTAATCACCTTCATCACCTTCATCATCATCATCATCATCATCTCTCCTCTGCTGGCTCTCTCATGCTTATGATGCAGTAAACTCAGATTCTGATTCAGAGTTTGTAACTTTGTAAATTCCAAAGGCTTCAACTACTGCTTAACATGAAGCTATTCCCACCTAATTTATAGAGGCATGAGAATTAAATGATCAGATATTTATTATTGCTAAATCTACTCTGCCATTCTGCTCCAATGTTTTGAATTTGAAAATGTTGAATATTTGCATTTTAAGAGAACTGTGCCAATACTGATGAATTTTTATCATTAAAGAATTTCTGGAGTATACCCAACTGAGCTGATTAAATTCCTTTATCATATTCTTATTGTAGAAAACTACTATTATGGCTAACTACTCTATTTTTCCCATTTTCATTCTTATGTCACTGAAAGTATTTTCACTGGGATCAACTCATTTCTATTAAAATTACATAATGGTAATATGATTCATTTATCAATTTTGTCCATATCAAACATAATCTGAGATTTCTGTTAAAATCAAAGTTTCTACCAAGTTCAAGGTTCAAAGTATGAAGAGTAGTATCTTCTCTAGATCTTATTTTTCTGTCAATTTGATTCAAAACCAAATTTGACACAGTACAATTTACATTGCCACCATATTTGTTTTAAAGCTGATTTTTTTTTTCTCTTCCAGTAATTTTTATTGTCGGCTCAATGAAAGCCTTGATGTTCTACTTACTCACAAGGCAAATCCAGGGAATATTGTGAGGGATTTTGTGAGACAGAATTAGAGAGGAGAATGGGGATAAGATACAGAAACCATTGAGGGGAGAGGCAGAAGCACAGAAGCCAGGAATGGAAGATAGTATGAAGAAAAGCCGTGCGGAGAAAGCCAGAACTACGTAGGCAAAATCAAACCATGATCATAGCGATGAAAATCGTAAAGACTTGGGCTGTAGGAAAGATAGCTTGGTGGCTAAGGTGCTTGCCTGTGAAGCCTAGGGACCCAGGTTCAACTTCCCAGTACCCATGTAAGCTAGATACACAAGGTGGTTCATTATTCTGGAGTTCATTTGCAGTGGCTGAAGGCCCTGGCATGTCCATTCTTTCTATATATGTCTCTTTCTTTCTCTCTCTCTCTCCAATAAATAAATAAAATGTTTTTTTTAAATTTTTTGTTTATTTTATTTATTTATTTGAGAGCAATGGAAAGACAGAGAGAATGGGTGCACCAGGGCCTCCAGCCACTGCAAACGAACTACAGATGCATGTGCCCCCTTGTGCATCTGGCTTACGTGGGTCCTGGGAAATCAAGACTTGAACCAAGATCCTTAGGCTTTATAGGCAAGCGTTTAACTGCTAAGCCATCTCTCCATCCCCAATAAAATGTTTTTAAAAGACAATAATAAAGCTTATTATTTTCAAATCTTGATTAAATCTGACAGGCCGTCTTCTGCAGTAGTGTCAATAAGTGACCTGTTATTTATAACATTTATATTTGTTAAATATTAAACAAAACTAAATTTCAGATAACTTCACTGTGCTATTCCCCCTTCCCACAAGTTGGCTTAGCTCTTGACACTGTCTCTGGGTAGATTCTATGATGAACAACTTCACCATATGCTTTCCCAATTCTGCTTCTCTTTCTCCCTTCCTTCCTTCCTTTCTTCCTTCCTTCCTTCCTTCCTTTCTTCCTTTCTTTTTTAATTTAAGAGATAGAGAGAGACAGAGAGAGAGAGGAAAAGGTAGAGAGAGAATGAGCACACCAGGGCTTCTCAGCCATTGTGAACAAACTCCAGACACATGCGCCCCCTTGTGTGCATGTGCAGCATTGTGCACTTGAGTCACTTTTGTGTCTGGCTAAACGTGGGGACTGGAGATTCGAACAAACGTTCTTAGGCTTTGCAGGCAGGCGCCTTCACCGCTAAGCCATCTCTCCAGCCCTTTCTTTATGACACCTGATCCCTCATCTGCCCTAAGACACAGCCCCAGACCTCCCCCCAAACCCCGCCAACCCAATCCAGGTTGCCTTGGACACCTGAAGATGTCTTATGTATCCTTCTCCAGATGGATTCTCCTCCACCATCAGCTTCTACCCATCAACATTGGGTCCCCTCTTCCATCTACTCACTGCCAATCCACTGACTGGTGGGTGCATAGTGAGAATTTAGCCTTTCAACATAATTTCAAAATACCAGGACTCTTAGTAAAGTATAAACCTCTGCATCATTTTGAAAGGAAGAAGGTGAGAGAACAAGGCAGAAACTACATAATCAACCACGGCCTCACTGGCTACCTTACCTCCCTCCAATTCCACACATTCATATATTTGAAAGACTAATCATATTTTTCAAATAACAGTGAATGTTAGAAGCAAAACTACTTTCTCTTGACTTGTATGGAGGACAGATGTGGCTTTGGGAAGTAACATGGTCCATACAGGAGTGAGAGGACAGACTGCAGAGACAGGTGGCTTGGGCAGACGCAACTTCATCATTCATAATTTACTGACTTTGGACTTATTACTTGATTTCTCTGCCCCATATGATTCCTGTCTGTGAAACTGAAATGATAATCATAGCCAACTTGGAAGGGTAAGTTGGAATACTTAAACAAAGAGAAGGCACCACGAATACTTGGAATAACTACTTTGTCCACAAGGACGGCTTATGAATCAGGATGTCTGAATTAGCAACCATGCTCAGTTTCCCCCATCAAAGTTTCACTCACACAGGTGCCTTACTAGAAGAAATCAGCCATCTGTCCATAATGGCTAATTGGGGATCAAGTAGAGTTCTCCAATATAATTAATGAAACTAACAGGGGAAAAAAAAAAAAACCTTAGGTAGGACAACGGAACTCTGAAGCAGAGAGGACTCTAAGAGCTCAAAGGGGTCACCCTAGGGTAGAAAGAAGAAACAAGATGCAAACTCGGTGGCGAGAGGCAGAGGTGCTCAGGGGAAGATGTGAAGGTGAAATCAATGTCTTTTGACCCCCTGGCCTCTTTGCAGCTCCATTCTGCAGAGGCCTTCGTGCCCTGGCTTCCTGAGTCTGTAGAACAAGAGCTAATACCCGGGATGTGAGCAGATTCCTTCGCTCTTAAGAAAAGTCTGCCATGTAGGGAACACCGGGGGTCAGAGAGCCCATAAGAACTCTCTTAGTGATGTGCGTTGCCATGCTAGTGATTTCAGCCTCGCTTGGGATACTGGGGACACATGACACGTGGGTGGGCACATACGTGTGCAGTCCGATGCCCAAGTCCTGGAGTCAGCTTGTGCCACCATCTTAACTGTACACAAGGGCAACCGCAGTGATTTAGGTTATCAAGCGTTCCCCACAGGCTTCGTGTGTTGGAACATTTAGTCTCCAGCTGGTGACTGAGTTCAGGAAGACGGTAGAACCATGACGAGTTGGGGCCTACCTACAGGAAGTGGGTCCCTGGGAGGCAGGCCTTGATGTCTATGGTGGTGCCTCACCTCCTATCCTTACTCTGCTTCCTGTACAGCATGATAGGAGGAGGGCTGGAGTTCTAGCCACACGCTCCCACCACCATGGGCTCCCATGGCCATGGATCTGTCTGTTACCAATGCCTTCCCCACCTCGATAGGCTGTAGTCCCTCAATCTGTGAGTCAAAATAACCCCTTCCCCACCCTCCTTAGGCTGCTTCTGTCAGACATTCTGTCCCAAGTAGAAGGAAAGTAACAAATACAGCAACAATAACCTTAGTTCTATGAACACTGAAACACCTGTTCTCTGTGAATGGTTAGAGGCCTATGAGTAAAATTTCACTGGCAGTGTTTTCGAAAATGGCATGTAACAGAAACAGTGAAGTGCCTACCACCACTACAAGTCCAACACACCCAAATCCAAGGGTATTTACGATACAGTCGTGGGCAGGTAGTTTGGAATAATGAAGAAATACTTGCATACCACCAGACATCCTATGTAAAATTCTTGGGGCATTCTTCGGATTTGTTTTCAAGATGAAATAAGATGCCGTGTCTCGTGGATGGGAGAGCTGCCATTTGAATATATTTACAGCATCTTAAAGTCTGTTGTGGGACTTAACGGCTTGTTCCCTGGATTCTTTCTCATTGTTGTATATTTAACTTTATGTCTGTCAGGCATGGCAAGTACCTCAATATCCTACTGTTCAACCAAGCATCAAAGAACAGACAAAAAAAAAAAAAAAAATGCTCCAAACCCAAAGGGGAAAAAAAAAAAAGGAAATAAAGAAGAAAAAGAGAAAAACTTAGAAACCTTATCTGGGCTTTCATTCAAAACAAATTCCTTATCCAACCTATAAAATATTGCCAAAAACCTTGCTATAATACAAACACTCAATCATCAAGCAACTGAAAAATTTATGGTGGATTTCCTGCCGATTTGTGGGGCTACGGGATCCTGCTGTGATAAAACTCACAAGAATATGACAGGCATTTGAATAAACCGTTCTATCATGTAACTGAGGTTTTTGTAAAGGATGAACTTCGCAATTTCTTCCAACACAGCTTGTGGAGTAAAAAGGGAAGAAAGAAAACATAGAGATGAAGTCAAGGGTATGCCTGGGGGGGAGGGGCAAATAACCAACCCAAAGATATAGTGAACTGAGTAGTCCACATGAACCAGAACTTGTGAGCAAATCAAAATAAACTAATAGAACCTTTGTATTTTGATGTACGGGCCACCCAGGTGACTACTCACTGTTTGTAATAAGACTATCATTTATATTCTTCAGATGACAAAGAGGACTAACCAGACAGCAAGAAACACACCAGCCTTCCAAAATACACATTCTGATTATCAGCCCTATAAACACATGTTGACCAGTGACTCCATTCTCAGATATGCCTTCCTCACGGCTCTCTCACCCTTCAATTTTAGCTGCACGGGGGCCAATGGGCTTTCCTGCCAAAGGAATCCAAGGAGAGGAAGAGGAGACAGGGTCACAGGGTTACACTGGTCAGGACTGCCTAAACCAAAAAGGCAGGAAGCTTGGGTCTCCAGGGGTGACCCTCTTTGCAGCTGTGCCCTTCCCCTTGACACAGGAGCACCAGCGCTTGCAGTGATCCATGAAGGCAGAGTGAGGGGGTGAGAACAGAGGGGACAAGCTGACAGCATCTGCTGAGAGTGGGCCAGGGATGCTGCTCTGGAGGGCCCAGGCGCACGGTTTGGCAGTTGGCCACCGCCACCATGTACAGAAAAGAGCTTACTTCATACATTGTAAAGGCGAAATTCAGGATGGGGTAGAGCTTGCTTTCTGTGACTCCCACGGTCTAGGCACAGCTTGTCTTGGAGTTGCACGTGGTCAGCAGACAGAACAATGTGGGTGTTAGAGTGACAGCTTGCACACTCTCATCGCACCTTTCCTCACTTCCTCTCCTCCCCCCACCCCAGACAGACTGCTCCCTTCACTTTCACCCTTCAGACAGAAAAATAGTCATTCAAGGCATAACAAAATGCATTTTATAATGTGTAAATCTAATAGCCAATAGACTCCTGAGAGATATACTAAATTAATCCCACTTGTGAAGGCCTTAATATTAGCTTTTTCCCCTTGGGAAGAATTTAAAATCCCACAAAAGCCCTTGATTTATTTCCTCCCTACACAATGGCAACAAACACTCGCAGAACTTTTAAGCAAAGCAAAATACCACTCTACTGTTGAATACGTGGAGAGAGTCAGAGCTCCATTCAGACTGGATACCTGGACAATGAAAGCAGTACTTAGCGCCCATTTCCCTCAACATATGAACATAACACATTAACACTGCCTGCCTAGTTCAAGGAAGAGAGAGCTCTGAAATGTGTTTCATCCATACCCTGAGCTCTCCTCTGACTCTGTCTGGTCTTTCCGCAGGCTTGTTAGCATGGGTTATCGCTTTCTTTGATAACTGTGAAAAAGTATGGGAAGTCACAGTAACTCAGATACACTTAGTTCAACATAATTTATAGTCTGAAGAGCACAGGTAATATCCCACATTCCAAGTTTAATGGGGTTGGACATTATCATCGATACATGAGCCTACTGCCTCAGAAATCTGAAATAAAAAGGAATTAAACATCGTGTGTGTGTGTGTGTGTGTGTGTGTGTGTGTGTGTGTGTTGTGAGCAAAGGCCAAATATAATCTTTTCATCTTTGTGCAGTCCGCCTCCAGATAACCTGGTTTCTCTCTCTCTCTCTCTCTTTTTTTTCCAGTGCTGTATACATACTAGGAAAGGGTTCTGCCATAGAATCACATCCTCAGCCTGGTCATCTATCTTTAGCACAGTATTATTTCCCTTCTCATAACACCAACCCAGCTAGCTTTTCATCTGTAGGAAGAGAAAGGTTAACTACAGAAAGAAAGCAAGCAAAACCCTGCCTAAACTGAATTTAAAGTACTAAATTAATCATTATTAGTGGACCAAACCTCAACGCTCAAGCCATGGGTGCATAAATCTTTGTTCTTACAAAGACCTGAGTATCAACGGGCCCACTGGAAGAATGGGAGTGTGTGTGTGTGTGTGCGTGTATGGATGGATGGATGATGTGTGTGTGTGTGTGTGTGTGTGTGTGTGGATGGATGGATGGATGATGTGTGTGTGTGTGTGTGTGTGTGTATAGGTAGGTAGGTATATATTCAAAATCATTGCTCTCTTTTTGTGGCAAACATAAGAAAAAAAGAATTATCTAGGTTCAGCCCAGGATCAGAATAAATTAATAACTGTATTATATTCACAGGGGTATGTATATCAACTCCAATATAAAATATAAATGTTACTAAAACCACAATTGTCACAAATGAACTACTATCCTTGGTGACACAGAACAGTTAAGAAGGCAAAGATGGTCAGGCCTTAAGAACTAGGAGAAAAGAAACAGGGAAGAAAATTAACATGACTTAACTTTCAAAATATTTCTTCAAGGATGCCACAATCTTCCATTAAAATTAATGTACTGGTACATTTCCTTACACCCACCATCCAGTTAAAATACAAGATCCATCACATCCGAATTTTGTGACAATGGTTAAGTCTTCTTCAATCTGTGTGCAAATTATGAAATAAGGAAAATGTGCTTCCTTACCTCTGCCATTTGGAAAATGACACCTTTTAAGTCAATAATGCAATACTTAGAGAAAATGGTGCCATAGCAAAATATGACAGCACAGGCGATGCAAATTAGTGCTCAAATGGAGAGAATCGCTATTCATGGGCCCAAAAAAAAAAAAAAAAAAAGTGGTAATTCCAATATTCCCTGCAACTTGTATTGTGAATAGCACTTAAAATCTCAGGCCTCTACAGAGCATCCGGGTTCTTCCCATTTGTGATTTTTATGGTGGCACTCACTCCAGTAAATGACAAAGAAAAAGAGACAAGGACTTCTAACAAAGGGGAGATTCAAGCAAAGTTGAACCCCCTACTCTATAGCCATTTTTACCTTCCAGGGGTCTATTCTCTTATGAATTTGAAGAGATTTATGCCACTAAGAGCCATTAATGCTAATGCAGGTAGTTAGGCCCCTGGAGTACCACCGTCCATGCTAGAACAGCCCCCGGCCTGCTGCCTGGCCCCTCGGAACCCAGGCTCCCTTGTGATCTAACTGAAGAGTGTCCCGCAATTTCATCCCTTAATTGAGATCCTAGCATATGGCAAGAATCCAAGGCCCTTGCTCGGGCTGTTTATCTTCCAATACTTTCAAGTCACTGACTGGCTAGAAGAGAAACCACAGTGATTTAAAGGGACAGAAATCTGCTTGCTGCTCCTTGTTTGTCCCTCTTCTTCCTTTTTAAATCTCTGTCTCTCTTCTTCCACTTCTAACAAATAATAAATGACTATATGCCCAGATCCTCTGCAGGCTTGCACACCACTGTGAATAGTTATTATAATGTGATGTCATAAAACAGGTCATTTTGTACAGTAGGTTGGCTTCAGTTGCTTTATAACTCAGTTCTTTTATTAACTTGTGGTCATCTTTCTCTTTCTCTAAACTTTGAGTTTCTAAAAGTCTTCATGGAATACAAAAAAAAAAAAAAAAAAAAACGCAAATTATGGGGAACTTGGTGGCTGGAGAAGAAGGTGGGGGTATAATTTTCATTCGGAAGTCCAATAAAATATACCAGCTGCTGCTGTTACCATCAGCTGTCATACCACCCATGGCTTCCATAATCAAAATGTCCCTGAGAATGTAAAGAAAAGGCGGGAGGAAGGAGGTGAGGAGCAAGAGAGAGAGAAATAGTGCCATGTTTATCAGTCAGGAATCCACTTTTCATAAGAGGACTGCATCAATTAACATTGCTGCGAGTGGTCCAGACACACAGACAACTTATAAAAATACGCAAAGCATTCCACAATAATGATACACTGCGTTCCAATAGTCATTAGTGTAACTGCAGCCTATGGCCCCCTGACTCATGCTACAGTGGCTTTTGTGTAAAAGAGCCTTGGAGTGTTGTTTATTTTTGACCAGGCTCTGTATGAATGATTTAGACTTCATTCAAAAATCAAATGGACTCTGTTTCACTTGAACTTAATAAGCAAAGAAAAACAAAAAGAAAAAAAGAAAAAAACACAGCTAGCACAATGGGTGGGCAGCCCAGTTTCCTCTTGGATAATTAGCCAGGGGAAGAAACTGTTATGCAGAGTGGTGGACTACACACCCTTGTGTAACACACAGACATTCTCCACACAAGGGTGAGTGGGGCTGTGGTGTGGTCCTCAAGCACAGCCTTTCTGACATGCATATGAAGTGCACGACGAGGAATGTAAATAGAAAATGTTTCAAATCCAAGTGTTTTAACTTCACATTATAGAAAATGATAAATACTGACTAATGTAATACAAGGTATTTCTATCTTGGGGTTCTAATGGCTAACCACTTGAGCTCTGCTTTTGTGGTTTATAATGTCACCAGAAGCCTCCATGGAATTATATATAGAATAAATGATAGGCAATGTTGAATTACAAGGCTATCAGGCTGTAATGCATAAAGTAAGTACCTAATATAGCCTTATAAATTATAGGCTTTTATGGCCTCGCATTTTACAGCATAATGTCACAAACTTCAGTGATACAATATATTGATAAAGGATATGATATCACATTAAGTTTCAAAAAAATGTCCCTAGCACTACATTAAAGTTAAATTATTTTGCAGAATTGCAAGCTCGAAGCTAGAAGGATCCTTGGAGGACGTCACACTGGATGCTCATCCACTCTTGCCACTACCCAAAGGCCAGGGCCCCTCTTCCTCACGCCACAGCTATGACACATGGACTTCTTTCCTCAAACACTGCCGGCATTAAAATATCAGAGGACAGGGCTGGGTAGATGGCTCAGTGGTTAAAGATGCTTGCTTGCAAAGCCTCTTGGCTCAGGTTGGCCAGGGTTTGATGCCCCAGTACCCATGTAAAACCAGATGCACAAAGTGACACAATGGGAAATTTGTTTGCAGTGTCATGAGGCCCTGTTGTACCCATTCTCTCTCTGCTGTTTCATCTTTTCTTTTTTCTCTCTCAATAAATAAATAGATAATAAACAAATAAAAATTTAATTTTTTAAATAAAATAAAATATAAGGGGACAGTGTCAGGAAGGCCTCAACTGTATACACATAATAAAGTCATAGTTCTGGGCTGGAGAGATGGCTTAGAGATTAAGGCACTTGCCTGCAAAGCCTAAGGACCCAGGTTCAATTTCCCAGTACCTTCGTAAGCCAGATGCACAAGGTGGCACCTGCCTCTGGAATTCATTTGTAAGGGCTAGAGGCCCTGGCACACCTGTTCTCTCTCACTTTCTCTCCCTCTCTCTCTCCCTTTGCCTCTCTTTATGTTTCTAATAAATAAATTATTTAAAATATTTAAAAAGTCTCACTGCCAAGGAGCACATCTACAGGTTAAATGTCCACAGTATCGCTGAGTAGTGCACACCACTATACTGTTTAACTGTATATGCACATACATACACACTTGGAGCAAATACATTTTCTGTTGTTGTTTCTTTTGTTGTTGCTTTTGTCATTTTCTTTTCAGATAGGGTCTCACTCTAGTCCAGGCCAACCTAGAACTGGAGTTCTCTATATAGTTTCAGGCTGGCCTGGAACTCACAGGGAACCTGACTACCTCTGCCACTTGAGTGCTGGAATTAAAGGTGTGCCCCCCACACTTGGCTCTTTTATTGTTTTTTAAAAGGAATGGCAAGGGATGCAAAAAGAAAAAAAGCAGGCGAGTTCCAAGATCCTTTGTATTTCCTCCTTTTGTGTTTTTCAAATACAATAATCATTGCCTAAATTGAACACCTTCCCCTAACCTGAGACTGGCAAGGCTCAGGCTCGGAACTCTCAATGACACCATGGCATTCAGCTCTTAGGCTCCTCTTGGGGACACATACAAAGCAGGAAGGCATGGGGCAGCCCTCATCCAAAACTTGTGATGGTCTCTGCAATAAATTCTGACATGGGCTTCATTTACATCTGGCCAATCCTTTCTTTAAAAACAACTATAAACAAAAGTAAATTGTAGTGTGTCACTGAGAAGAATGGAGCCCTTTCTTCCAGCCTTCTAGGGATACATTTGTTTCAAATTCAGTTAATTCCAAGAAGTGGTCAAGGACAACATATATCAATGTACCTCCACCATAGACATGTAAGTGCTACTTCAACCTCTCTTTCTTCCCTTCCTTCCCCCCTTCCTTTCTCTTCCCTTCCCTTCCCTTCCCTGCCACACTATCAAATCCTCACATTCATTGTAAGAAAACTGTTCCTTATACATCTTATATATCTGTTCCTTCACTACTATCTTCTACTTCCTGGTTGTGAAATTTCTTCTGTTAAAAAAAAAAATTATATCCTGTCATTAAAGGACCAAGCAGTAAAGCGTCAAGACACATATAAGAGCTGAGAAGATGGCTCAGTAGATAAAGTTCTTGACATGCAAGCCTGAGGGCCTGAGTTTGGATGCTCAGAACCTATGTGAAAGCTGGATGCTGTGGTCGGCATCTGTAATCCCAGTATGTCCATAGTAATAAGAGAGGTCGAAACGGGAGAATTTTCCAAAAGCACCCAGGCCAGCTAGTCTGGCAAATAGATCAGTTGGGGTTGACACTCAGTTATCCTATGACCTCCACATGTATGCCATGGACTATGCATGTGCACTCATACAAATAACATGTGCACACGTACATCATACACACACATACATACAGGGGGTGAGAGGAGAAGTTCTCCATATTCACTTAACCTCTGCTCCCAGGGCATAAACTGGTATATGTGGTACTTTCCAAACATTTCTTTTTTTTTTTTTTCCCACAAGAAATCAAGAATACAGAATGCTAAGAAAAACAAAAGGCACTTTAACATATAAAAAACAATGTCTGTTTATATAAACCTACTTTGATTTGGTCACTGTCATTCAGCACAAATACAAGGCAGACTGTAGAAAGACAGAAAATATTCTTTCTTGTACACAAAGAAAGTGGAGAGTTCCACTTTCTAACTTAGAGTAAAAGCTTGGTCCAGGGCCAGGGCTGTAGCTCAGTGGTAGAGCACTTGTCTAGCCTAATATACACGGCCTTGGGTTCCATCCCCAGTACCAAAAAAGAAAATAAATAAATCATCCCAAATTAGCTTTGCTGATTCAAATCTTGAGTTTACTAAGCTTATTCTATAGGCTACCTGTCATAGGAATAAAATATACAGGAAATAGTCATGGATTATTAATGACTTGCTCTACATAGTAACAATAATGGTCAAGGCTTATTAAACATTCCAGTAAACTTCTAAACTGACAGTGGACATGAGGTGCATAATAATATCCATTACTTTTTGAGGAAACCCAATGACACAGAAATGCTAGTTAGTCCCACACTTTAGACAGAGAAGAACGGGGTGAGGTAACTTCTCCAGATCATTCAACTACTAACAAGGAAGAGTTAGAAATCGTACTCCAGCAATCTGACTTTCCTAAACCCTACAAAATGCAATCTTACCGAAAAGACAACCAAGGTGGGACACACTTCCAGAGGGCTGGGAGTGCCCAGTGCAGTTGGAGTATATCTTATCAGGAAGGTGGTGATAATAAGGCAGAATAACAGAAGGACTCACGGGCAGAACTTAATCAGCATTAGGAGAAGAAGGCTGCTGATCTGAAACTAGCAGGGGAAAAAAAAAAAAAAAAAATCCTCTCATATCCTGGGCAAAGATTTTTACCTTTTGTTCTAAATCAGATTTCGGTTTTTAAGACTTGAAAAGAACCTCTCCATCCTTCCTGGGACAAAAGGGAATTTTTTAGGAAATTTCTTTTGGTTTGGGACTACCAACAATGCAATGTTTCTGGGAAATGGAAACAGAAACCCCCAGGCCTTCATTCCTTCAACTTTCTAGGTGAAGTTGAGACCAAACAGAGAGAGAGAAATTGGCATGCCAGGACCTCCAGCTACTGCAATCAAACTCCAGACACATGCACCACCTTGTGCTCATGCGTGACCTTGCACATGCATCACCTTGTGCGTCTGGCCCATGTGGTATCTGAGGAGTCAAACATGGGTCCTTAGGCTTCACAGGAAAGTGCTTTAACCACTAAGTCATCTCTCCAGCCCCACATACACACTTTGAATATTTTTATTAGCATTTCTTCCTGTTGAAACTCTTCTTAGGACTGGAGAGATGGCTTAGCGGTTAAGGCGTTTGTCTGCAAAGCCAAAGTACCCCAGTTCGATTCCCCAGGACCCATGTAAGCCAGATGCACAAGGTGTTGCAAGCATCTGGAGTTTGTTTGCAGTGGCTAGAGGCCTGGCGTGCCCATTCTCTCTCTCAAATTATATATATATATATATATAAAACTTTTCTCAGTGGCACTGTGTTTGAAGCCAGCTAGAGTCTAAAAAACTGCAGATCTGGGAAAGGGGACATGGGGTCCATGTGAAGGCCAAGGAAAGGATCCACCTGAGAGGACAGGTCAGCTGGGCAGGAGCAGAGTGAAGGCCATAGAAAGGTCAGACAGTGTGCCACCAGCCCATCAGGCCAGTAGATGAGAGAGTGAAGTGTAGGGTTGCTCCTTCGCAACCAAGGCCTGGAAGGAGGCAGAGCCCAGAGTCAGAGAAGCACCACCCAGACTTTGCAAAGAGGAAGTCTGCAGAGCTGAACCCATCCTCCTTCCCGCTGCATGCATACACAGCTGATGAACTCTGAGCTTATCCATGAGATGGAGGTGGTTGGGAAGGGAGACACAGCGACAGAGTGCCAGAAAAGGAAAACGGACCAAGAACAATACTGCATCACACACACGTAACAAGGTATCAGAGGAATCAAAACTCATCAGACGCCTAAAAATAATTTAAACTATGTATAGAATGCCA
>JAEOAD010000049.1:5277500-5360000 GCA_036365145.1 Orientallactaga sibirica
ATTCTTGCTGAGCCTGATGCCAACAACATACACATTGTACTCTTAAGCGCTCTTCCTGCCTTTCCTAGCATTACAGATAATTTGCTAGTTTCAGAGTGTACTTATTACAGGACTGTCAGAGGAGTTTTTGTTTCAACAACACGTTAACTTTACTGCACTTATAAAAAACATTATGTGTCCCCTGTGATTCTGTGTGTTTAAGAGCAGCGAAATGTTATTGATCCCGGTGTGACAAATCAAGAGTTAGGTAATGTCTACAAAACTCAATTTTCTGCAAGACATAAAAACCCTTTTTATGAAACCCCTCCTTAAGAAATTCAGGAGAAATTCCAGACCAGAATGAGACAGAGAGAGTATAAAGGTCAGTAAGTATGTCACATTAATGTCATCTAACTCTATTCTAATGACAGGCATGTGACCACAGAGGCCAATATACACCAATATTTACTTTCACTACTGTAAAAAAAATACATCTGCATGAAATTTTAAAAATTGCTTCAGTTTGACGGAAAATCTTCAGAAAGTTCATTAAAGTGAAGCCAGTTTCAGTAATGAAGCACTGCATGACTAAAATTCACACACAGGTATGTAACTTCTCTCAGCATTAATATTCCATCTGCTTCTTTCCCCCTACCATGGCCTCTCTCAGAACTCATCTGTTCTAGGAATGTCTCTGTCTAGAAACATCTTCTCACATACATCTCCTCATTCCCATTCTTTGTTTTTCCCTCTCAGAGAAGAAAAAAAATGCTGTAAATGTCTCTCAACAGTTGTAGCAAGTAGACCTAGTAGGTAAGAGGAAGACAGAGAAACACAGAGAGAGAAACAAAGAAACTTCTACTGTGCAATATTAATAATCTGCCTGTGATTTGTACCAAATTCATTTGCATCCAAAGAAATTTCAGAACTCTGCATACCTACCTGGATCTTTTTTTTTTTTTTTTTTTTTTTTCCTCCAACTGTTCGGGGACAGTAAGCACTGATACTGCATTTAATTAACATGAGAGTGTGATGCCCTTCCATGTGAACAATACTGAGCCAATTGCTTAGGTTCTTACAAAGATAAATGTATGACAAGTGCCACTGTACTGCCACAGAATATGAGAGCAGTCATTTCTCCCAGCAAACTTGAGATGCTGGCAGCTCCGGCCTTCTGTTCACCTCCACCCCTCCTCAGCTCTCCCCATTCGGGAGTTAGCTTCCATTGGGGAATCTGCTTGCCAGGTCTGCTGGTGTCTCCTTCTTTCTTCTCCCCCTAGCTTTTCCCTCTCCTTTTCTCTGCTGTATTCATCATTATTCAGCTGCATTATAACACTTTAAAAAAAAAGGCTTTGAAAAAAAAAAAAGAAATCATTTGATTTTCATTGCCCTGGAGAGAATTAAATACCCCCAAGGAAAAATTCTGGTACATTCTCTGCACACATTTACATGCAGCCAGTGAAGTAAACATTTCCATAATTGCTCACTTCAGAACACGTTACCCAGTTCCTAGGTACAATAACTGTCAGGAGTCAATGAGGAATAAAGAATTTTCCTGAATCCTTGCACATAACCTGACTAGCATTAATAACTCCACAGTTGTAGATAAGTTAAGAAATGGATTGCTGCCAGACATCAGCCTTGCCCTGAACACTTAGGTCATCTGCTCTTCTTTCTGCCATGAACAAACTAAATCTGTTCTCTTCTTCTTCTTCTTCTTCTTTTTAACAACTTAAGGCTATTGATAATAAAAGCATTCTTACCTTCCTTCTACTTAGAATAAAAGGCAATAGCCCAAGCTATAGCTTTTTTTTTTTTTTTAACCTTGGAAATTACAGCAACAACATATGGCTCCCATTTAATTCCAATTTTACTCGTACCGTGAGCTTCTTTGGTGAAGTTGTCTTCTATTGCTAAATGACAAAATGAGTGATGAAATTCAGTTGCTATGCTAGAAAAACAAAAAACAAACCATGGTGGTTAGTCCCTAAGGAAAACTGGACTTTGGTTATGAATCATCCTTACCAGTAATCTCGTAAATCCTAAATAAAAGTCTTTATATCCAAAAAAAATTTTTTTAAGTATTGTGAATAAACATTCTTCTCCTTTTTAAACTGCTGGCAGGAAGGATGGTCCTCCCTCTCCCATCCCATTCACACAAGGTTAGAGAGCATGCCCCTAGCCCTGAGTGATGATCTGAACAGAACTTGTCTTGTGCAAGAAACATCAGTGAGGAAGACAAGCACAAAATCTGTTCTGTTTTTACTGCGTGTTTGCACGGCTCCGCGCCCTGCGTGAGCTACGGGGAAGAGCTTGGGAGGGGCACAATCAAACCAAGCCCATTGGCTCGCATGGAATTCATCATTTCTCTAAAAAAATAAAAAAAAATGGAAACGTACACATTTGGAATTCTGATAAAACTTTATGAGTTTCTTGTTTCTCTAAGTAACACATTCCCTACTCCCCCCCAACTCTTGTGTGACTCAAGATTGAGTTCTTGACAACTTCAGGTAATCATTGTCTAACTAGGCTGTGACAAGGTTTAAGTCAACAAAACACAAATTCAAATTTTGGAGAGGGATATATGTTTTCATTTTTTAAAAAAAAAAATGTGGCTAGCCAGACAATCAGCTTCTGCAGATAATAAAAAGTGTGTAGCTCTCTGTGTTATAAACTATTTATGACATGTTCAAGGAAGTTTTTCACCCGGGCAGAAAATATCCTTTTAATAAGCCCCTTTTACTGCAACTCGCTATGTTATTGGTCTTTTCTTTATTGTTGTTTTCATATTTTCAGACTAAGTATAGTGCAGAAAAAAAGACAAAAGCTTGGCTGCGCACAATTGAAATGTTACACAATTTGCAAAAATGATGAATAAAATTAAAACTGCCTGTCAAAGCAAAATGAAAAGCAATTTTGTTTGCAATGTTCATAGCAGCTATGGAGAAACAGCCAAATTCATGAACTGCATGCTGTCTGCATTTTATCAGCATCCCCATTGCCAAAGAAATTGCTTGGATGGGAAAAGATACCAAGATGAAGTACAGCCTGGAGTTCACACCATTCTAGCTTAGCTACTGGCCGCCTTCTGAAAGACAGAGTTCGATCTCTGCTCCAGTTCACACCATTCTAGCTTAGCTGCTGGCCGCCTTCTGAAAGACAGAGTTTGATCTCTGTTCCTCCAGATGAACCTGAGAGTTCACACCATTCTAGCTTAGCTCTGAAAGACTGGTTCGATCTCTGCTCCTCCAGATCTAAGAGTTGAAAGACAGCTACTGGCGCCTTCTGAAAGACAGAGTTCGATCTCTGCTCCTCCAGATGAACCTGAGAGTTCACACCATTCTAGCTCAGCTGTTGGCCGCCTTCTGAAAGACAGAGTTTGATCTCTGTTCCTCCAGATGAACCTGAGAGTTCACACCATTCTACAGCCTGCTGGTTCTGAAAGACAGAGTTTGATCTCTGTTCCCAGATGAACCTGAGAGTTCACACCATTCTGTTAGCTGCGCCTTCTGAAAGACAGAGTTTGATCTCTGTTCCTCCAGATGAACCTGAGAGTTCACACCATTCTAGCTTAGCTGCTGGCCGCCTTCTGAAAGACTATCTCTGTTCCTCCAGATGAACATGGCTATGGGACTAGAGCCATGGCTATGAGAGCCTTACAAAGCTAGACTTTCAGTTCACATTTAAATTTCAAACACAAACACCTATGAAATATGCACTCCACCTTCCTCTTCTTGAACCCCCTTGCTGGGCACCTGGACAACCAAGCTGGGTTGTCCTGGAAAACCAAAATGGGTGCTGCAAGCCCCTCACTTGGGTGTCTTGTAGAACCAACATGAGTGTTGTTATCATGAGTGGTATCAGCCCTCGACCGGGGAGTAACTGCTCCCAAGTTCACTCTCCAGTGCACCTAGGCCATATTCTAGAATGACTCTAGCCCATTTGACTAATGATATCCCAAATTTGATTTAGTCGTGAGTAGGGGACCTCAGGAAGGGGACCCTGTAAGGGATGACATTAGACATCGTACTACAACTACTTCTAGGCTTGCCAAATCTCTGGCCTCCACCACAGAATGCCATCACGACGTAAGGGAATGATAAGAAACTGAAGTACTTTCAGATTTAGCCCTGGGGGAAATCTGGAGAGCTGTGTCCACCACTGATCTCTCTTCCTCTACTGAAACCTCTATTGAAAGTGAAAACACACAAGAGAACATTCCAGTAAAGTGAGCGTGTCTACATTCATTTGGAATGGCTATCCATTCCGTGCAAAGGAAGGCATACATGATCCATCTCGGGCTTTAGGCTAGGAAAAGCCCCCTAGTTCCTTAGATACAGTGCCCGAATGAGGCCTCCTCATCTGACACACTTGGTGTTGCAATTCATATGCCAAAGCAGTAGAATTTAAACTCGGTCACACAAAAGGCAAAATGTGAATCTGAACTCAAGATTCGTGACTATCATCATTTTATTGTGAATTCTGAGAAAGCGAAGGTTCCTGGCAAGTGGTTTATCAAACTAGAATGTGAGGAGAAATACAGGTCAGCTCTCTGGGTTTCACCTTCCAAACACCCAAAGATCCTTGAATCAACAAATGCCACTGCACCTGCAGAAACCTGACTCTCAGGAGACTTCAGACACCCTTCTCACAATGCCATGTGCAAGCCGCAGTTAGTGTGTGGCGTTTTCCTTTTCAAGTTCTGGGGAAAGAGTAGAAATTTGGACCTACCACAATATGATAATCAATACCTTTGATAGATACAACTGTGCTTGAAAGGTCATTGTGAATTAATGTTTTTTTTTAAAAATCCCAGTTATTGGGGCTGAAGAAATTGCTCAGTAGTTAAGGTGCTTGCCTGTAAAGCCTAACGACCTGAGTTCCACACAAAGCCAGATGCAAAAGGTGATGTACGCATCTGGAGTTGGTTTGCAATGGCTAGAAACACTGATGCATCCATTTTCTCTCTCTCTCTCTCTCTCTCTCTCTCTCTGCTCTTCTGTGTGTGGTACACACCTTTAATTCCAGCACTCAGGAGGATTGCTGTGAGTTCAATGCGTCAAGCCCCCATCCTCCTGGGGCCTGGCCGGCTCCTCTTCTGAGGAAACTGACTCCCGCAATCATTGTGACATGCCGAATGCAGCAAAACCTCATTTCTTATTCTTGCTGAGCCTGATGCCAACAACATACACATTGTACTCTTAAGCGCTCTTCCTGCCTTTCCTAGCATTACAGATAATTTGCTAGTTTCAGAGTGTACTTATTACAGGACTGTCAGAGGAGTTTTTGTTTCAACAACACGTTAACTTTACTGCACTTATAAAAAACATTATGTGTCCCCTGTGATTCTGTGTGTTTAAGAGCAGCGAAATGTTATTGATCCCGGTGTGACAAATCAAGAGTTAGGTAATGTCTACAAAACTCAATTTTCTGCAAGACATAAAAACCCTTTTTATGAAACCCCTCCTTAAGAAATTCAGGAGAAATTCCAGACCAGAATGAGACAGAGAGAGTATAAAGGTCAGTAAGTATGTCACATTAATGTCATCTAACTCTATTCTAATGACAGGCATGTGACCACAGAGGCCAATATACACCAATATTTACTTTCACTACTGTAAAAAAAATACATTTGCATGAAATTTTAAAAATTGCTTCAGTTTGACGGAAAATCTTCAGAAAGTTCATTAAAGTGAAGCCAGTTTCAGTAATGAAGCACTACATGACTAAAATTCACACACAGGTATGTAACTTCTCTCAGCATTAATATTCCATCTGCTTCTTTCCCCCTACCATGGCCTCTCTCAGAACTCATCTGTTCTAGGAATGTCTCTGTCTAGAAACATCTTCTCACATACATCTCCTCATTCCCATTCTTTGTTTTTCCCTCTCAGAGAAGAAAAAAAATGCTATAAATGTCTCTCAACAGTTGTAGCAAGTAGACCTAGTAGGTAAGAGGAAGACAGAGAAACACAGAGAGAGAAACAAAGAAACTTCTACTGTGCAATATTAATAATCTGCCTGTGATTTGTACCAAATTCATTTGCATCCAAAGAAATTTCAGAACTCTGCATACCTACCTGGATTTTTTTTTTTTTTTTTCCTCCAACTGTTCGGGGACAGTAAGCACTGATACTGCATTTAATTAACATGAGAGTGTGATGCCCTTCCATGTGAACAATACTGAGCCAATTGCTTAGGTTCTTACAAAGATAAATGTATGACAAGTGCCACTGTACTGCCACAGAATATGAGAGCAGTCATTTCTCCCAGCAAACTTGAGATGCTGGCAGCTCCGGCCTTCTGTTCACCTCCACCCCTCCTCAGCTCTCCCCATTCGGGAGTTAGCTTCCATTGGGGAATCTGCTTGCCAGGTCTGCTGGTGTCTCCTTCTTTCTTCTCCCCCTAGCTTTTCCCTCTCCTTTTCTCTGCTGTATTCATCATTATTCAGCTGCATTATAACACTTTAAAAAAAAAGGCTTTGAAAAAAAAAAAGAAATCATTTGATTTTCATTGCCCTGGAGAGAATTAAATACCCCAAGGAAAAATTCTGGTACATTCTCTGCACACATTTACATGCAGCCAGTGAAGTAAACATTTCCATAATTGCTCACTTCAGAACACGTTACCCAGTTCCTAGGTACAATAACTGTCAGGAGTCAATGAGGAATAAAGAATTTTCCTGAATCCTTGCACATAACCTGACTAGCATTAATAACTCCACAGTTGTAGATAAGTTAAGAAATGGATTGCTGCCAGACATCAGCCTTGCCCTGAACACTTAGGTCATCTGCTCTTCTTTCTGCCATGAACAAACTAAATCTGTTCTCTTCTTCTTCTTCTTCTTCTTTTTAACAACTTAAGGCTATTGATAATAAAAGCATTCTTACCTTCCTTCTACTTAGAATAAAAGGCAATAGCCCAAGCTATAGCTTTTTTTTTTTTTTAACCTTGGAAATTACAGCAACAACATATGGCTCCCATTTAATTCCAATTTTACTCGTACCGTGAGCTTCTTTGGTGAAGTTGTCTTCTATTGCTAAATGACAAAATGAGTGATGAAATTCAGTTGCTATGCTAGAAAAACAAAAAACAAACCATGGTGGTTAGTCCCTAAGGAAAACTGGACTTTGGTTATGAATCATCCTTACCAGTAATCTCGTAAATCCTAAATAAAAGTCTTTATATCCAAAAAAATTTTTAAGTATTGTGAATAAACATTCTTCTCCTTTTTAAACTGCTGGCAGGAAGGATGGTCCTCCCTCTCCCATCCCATTCACACAAGGTTAGAGAGCATGCCCTAGCCCTGAGTGATGATCTGAACAGAACTTGTCTTGTGCAAGAAACATCAGTGAGGAAGACAAGCACAAAATCTGTTCTGTTTTTACTGCGTGTTTGCACGGCTCTGCGCCCTGCATGAGCTACGGGGAAGAGCTTGGGAGGGACACAATCAAACCAAGCCCATTGGCTCGCATGGAATTCATCATTTCTCTAAAAAAAAAAAAAAAAATGGAAACGTACACATTTGGAATTCTGATAAAACTTTATGAGTTTCTTGTTTCTCTAAGTAACACATTCCCTACTCACCCCCAACTCTTGTGTGACTCAAGATTGAGTTCTTGACAACTTCAGGTAATCATTGTCTAACTAGGCTGTGACAAGGTTTAAGTCAACAAAACACAAATTCAAATTTTGGAGAGGGATATATGTTTTCATTTTTTTTAAAAAAAAAAGTGGCTAGCCAGACAATCAGCTTCTGCAGATAATAAAAAGTGTGTAGCTCTCTGTGTTATAAACTATTTATGACATGTTCAAGGAAGTTTTTCACCCGGGCAGAAAATATCCTTTTAATAAGCCCCTTTTACTGCAACTCGCTATGTTATTGGTCTTTTCTTTATTGTTGTTTTCATATTTTCAGACTAAGTATAGTGCAGAAAAAAAGACAAAAGCTTGGCTGCGCACAATTGAAATGTTACACAATTTGCAAAAATGATGAATAAAATTAAAACTGCCTGTCAAAGCAAAATGAAAAGCAATTTTGTTTGCAATGTTCATAGCAGCTATGGAGAAACAGCCAAATTCATGAACTGCATGCTGTCTGCATTTTATCAGCATCCCCATTGCCAAAGAAATTGCTTGGATGGGAAAAGATACCAAGATGAAGTACAGCCTGGAGTTCACACCATTCTAGCTTAGCTACTGGCCGCCTTCTGAAAGACAGAGTTCGATCTCTGCTCCTCCAGAGGAACCTGAGAGTTCACACCATTCTAGCTTAGCTGCTGGCCGCCTTCTGAAAGACAGAGTTTGATCTCTGTTCCTCCAGATGAACCTGAGAGTTCACACCATTCTAGCTTAGCTGCTGGGCGCCTTCTGAAAGACAGAGTTCGATCTCTGCTCCTCCAGATGAACCTAAGAGTTCACACCATTCTAGCTTAGCTACTGGCCGCCTTCTGAAAGACAGAGTTCGATCTCTGCTCCTCCAGATGAACCTGAGAGTTCACACCATTCTAGCTTAGCTGTTGGGCGCCTTCTGAAAGACAGAGTTTGATCTCTGCTCCTCCAGATGAACCTGAGAGTTCACACCATTTAGCTTAGCTGCAGCTGAAAGACAGAGTTTGATCTCTGTTCCTCCAGATGAAAAGACAGAGTCTGAAAGACAGAGTTTGATCTCTGCTCCTCCAGATGAACCTGAGAGTTCACACCATTCTAGCTTAGCTGCTGGCCGCCTTCTGAAAGACAGAGTTTGATCTCTGTTCCTCCAGATGAACCTGAGAGTTCCTATGGGACTATCTACATGGCTATGAGAGCCTTACAAAGCTAGACTTTCAGTTCACATTTAAATTTTAAACACAAACACCTATGAAATATGCACTCCACCTTCCTCTTCTTGAACCCCCTTGCTGGGCACCTGGACAACCAAGCTGGGTTGTCCTGGAAAACCAAAATGGGTGCTGCAAGCCCCTCACTTGGGTGTCTTGTAGAACCAACATGAGTGTTGTTATCATGAGTGGTATCAGCCCTCGACCGGGGAGTAACTGCTCCCAAGTTCACTCTCCAGTGCACCTAGGCCATATTCTAGAATGACTCTAGCCCATTTGACTAATGATATCCCAAATTTGATTTAGTCGTGAGTAGGGGACCTCAGGAAGGGGACCCTGTAAGGGATGACATTAGACATCGTACTACAACTACTTCTAGGCTTGCCAAATCTCTGGCCTCCACCACAGAATGCCATCACGACGTAAGGGAATGATAAGAAACTGAAGTACTTTCAGATTTAGCCCTGGGGGAAATCTGGAGAGCTGTGTCCACCACTGATCTCTCTTCCTCTACTGAAACCTCTATTGAAAGTGAAAACACACAAGAGAACATTCCAGTAAAGTGAGCGTGTCTACATTCATTTGGAATGGCTATCCATTCCGTGCAAAGGAAGGCATACATGATCCATCTCGGGCTTTAGGCTAGGAAAAGCCCCTAGTTCCTTAGATACAGTGCCCGAATGAGGCGCTCCTCATCTGACACACTTGGTGTTGCAATTCATATGCCAAAGCAGTAGAATTTAAACTCGGTCACACAAAAGGCAAAATGTGAATCTGAACTCAAGATTCGTGACTATCATCATTTTATTGTGAATTCTGAGAAAGCGAAGGTTCCTGGCAAGTGGTTTATCAAACTAGAATGTGAGGAGAAATACAGGTCAGCTCTCTGGGTTTCACCTTCCAAACACCCAAAGATCCTTGAATCAACAAATGCCACTGCACCTGCAGAAACCTGACTCTCAGGAGACTTCAGACACCCTTCTCACAATGCCATGTGCAAGCCGCAGTTAGTGTGTGGCGTTTTCCTTTTCAAGTTCTGGGAAAAGAGTAGAAATTTGGACCTACCACAATATGATAATCAATACCTTTGATAGATACAACTGTGCTTGAAAGGTCATTGTGAATTAATGTTTTTTTTTTTAAATCCCAGTTATTGGGGCTGAAGAAATTGCTCAGTGGTTAAGGTGCTTGCCTGTAAAGCCTAATGACCTGAGTTCCACACAAAGCCAGATGCAAAAGGTGATGTATGCATCTGGAGTTGGTTTGCAATGGCTAGAAACCCTGATGCATCCATTTTCTCTCTCTCTCTCTCTCTCTCTCTCTCTCTCTCTCTCTCTCTCTCTGCTGGGTGTGTGGTACACACCTTTAATTCCAGCACTCAGGAGGATTGCTGTGAGTTCAATGCCAGCCTGAGACTAAATAGTGAATTCCAGGTCAGACTGGGCTACAGAGAGACCTTACCTCAAAAAAAAAAAAAAAAAAAAGAAAAAGAAAAAGAAAAGGAAAATGAAAATGAAAAAAGAAAGAAAGAGAAAGAAAGAAAGAAAGAAAGAAAGAAAGAAAGAAAGAAAGAAAGAAAGAAAGAAAGAAAGGTAGGTTATTTGGAAATTCTAGTCACTAAAAAACAGTCATCTCAACTTCTCTTGGAACAAGAAAGGATTTAGAACTGGAATGTTCCTGATGCATCACAGGAATATGGTCTGCCTCAAAAGAAAGAAGAAAGAAAGAAAGAAAGAAAGAAAGAAAGAAAGAAAGAAAGAAAGAAAGAAAGAAAGAGAGAAAGGGGAGGGAGGGAGGGAGAAAGGAAAAAAGGAAGGAAGGAAGGGAGTGAGGGAGTGAGGGAAGGAGGGAGGGAGGGAAAGGAAGGAAAAAGAAAAGAAGAAAAGAAAAACAGAAAAGAGAGAAAACAGAAAAATCATAAGAGAAATGTGTGTCCTCAACACTACTTTCATAAAGTGCCGTATACTACGTGAACTGGAAATTCAAAACCATAACTCTGGCTTGATATAAGTCAGGTATGCGCTCATAGTAACATTTGCACATATCACCTGCCAGTTTCTCACTTGGTGCTGGATCCCAGCACTCCGGGATCAGACTAAGTGGCAGGCACTATGTTTGTGTGAAACTCCTGCAATTAATGTCACTGCATCATTCTTTGGCTCTTGGTCACCTTGTGCCATGTTGGGGCACTTACATTTCAGAGGAGTTATCTTCATGTCAGTGCCTTTGTGAGCACACACTTGCACACTCTGGACTTCACAGAAAGGGCTTTGCCCACCACCCTTTACTGACACTAGTATTTTGCAGAACTTCCTGCAGTGTTATTGTAATGTGCAACCTGATTATCAATCTTCTTCCATTCCTTCCACAAGCAGTAGCCTGTGCAAGGACAGACAAGGAGTAAATAATAGTGTTTAATCATTAAAATATAACATGCAGGGCTGAGAAAGAGAGTCTAGTGATTAAGGTGCCTGCCTGCAAAGCCTAAGGACTCATGTTCAACTCTCCAGGTCCCCGTAAACCAGATGCACAGTGATGCAAGTGCACAAGGTCTCACATTCCCACAAGGGGGCGCACGCATCTGGAGTTCGATCTCAGTGTCTAAATGCCCTGGAGCACCAATTCTCTCCCTCCCCCTTTGCATAAAAAAAGGGCCAGTCTGTTGGTCTTGTATCAAAAAAAAAAAAAAATACAACTTATGATAAATGGCATAGATACGGACAGGCATAATGTTTGTCATTATTGACAGGGAAAAGGCCATGAGACAGAAACATGTGATCTTTGTCCATTCTTCTGCTAGTACCAGCAGTGAAAATGTGAACAAGTTCAATGTTATTGGACAGAGGTTCCCTGGTTACTGGTTTGGATGTGGTATGTCTCTCAAGGGTTCACTATTAGAGCATTAGAGGCTTAGTCCCCAGTGTGCTATGCATGAAATAGTGGACCCTTTAAACTGAGTGTGGTGGTACATACCTGTAATCCCAGCACTCAGGACTCTGAGGCAGAAGGATCACCATGAGTTTGAGGCCAATCTGGTCTATTAGAGTTCCAGGCCAGCAAGAGTACCTGGGTGAGAGACTATCTTAGTTGTCACCCCAAAAGAAGTGGCGCCTAGTGGAAAGTGGTTAGGTCATTGGGGAAACTGTTCTTGGAAGGACTGAGGTAGTTCATGTGAAAGCACACTGCCTGAAAGACTGAGTTATAAGAAAGCAAGCCTGGGCTGGAGAGCTGGCTCAGTAGTTAAGACAGTTGCCTGTGAAGTTGCCAGGTTCGATTTCCACAGTACCCATATAAGCCAGAAGCACAAGGTGCGCACGCATCTGGAATTTGTTTGCAGTGGCTGGAGGCCCTGGTGTACCCATTCTCGCTCTCTCTCATCTGCCTCTTTCTCTCTCTCAACTAAATGAATAAAAATAAAATATTAATAAAAAGAAAGTGAGCCTGACCACTGAATCACTACTTGCCTTCATTTCTTACCATGTGATCTCTCTCTCTCACACTCACATGGTCTGCCAGAATATGAAATGGTCAAGGAGCTCCTCTCCATAGCCACGTAGATCTTGGAGACAGGCTCTTGAACCTCTAAAATAATGAGCTAAACAGACTTGTTTTTTTATCATATACCACCCAGCCTCGGGTATTTTGTTGCATCAATGGACAACTGACTAATATAGGAGGATTATGAACTAATGCAGTAACCCTCAAATTATTTTAATGTGTCCTTTAAACAAAGTCTTATATAGAATTACAAAATAATATAAAACTGACCCGAACCATCCAACTTAAGTACAAGAAGGATGGACTACACTCCAGTGAACAGTTTCCACCTTTTCTCTTCTCAGACTCTCAGGAGCACAAGGGGTTCCCAAACCACACTGTGGATCCAGCCTTGTAATGACAACCAAGGTCACTTCTAAGTCTCGTAACTCCATGGATTCCCCACGGGCAGTTTACTTCTATTTCCAAGTCAATATTTTAGTTTCTTCAACTGAAGAAGAAGAGGTAACAGAACAATAGAATACAAAAGAAAAACTATGGATTCCCTGTTGTTAGTGATCAATAATCAATAATTAAAGGAAACTCATTATGTGCAGTTTCTGTCTTCAGCAAAAATCCATCCACTATCACACAGAGATTGTTACCAAAAACTCCACTGCCTTTGGTCCAGACATGGACTTAAAAAGTATTGTTGCAGGGCTGGAGAAGTGGCTTAGTGGTTAAGGTGCTTGCCATCAAAGCTAAAGGACCCAGGTTCAATTCCCAGGACCCATGTAAGCCATATGCACAAGGTAGCACATGTGTCTGGAGTTTGTTTGCAGTGATGCATCCATTCTCTATCTGCTTCCTTTCTCTGCTTTCTCTCTCTCTCTCTCTCTCTCTCTCTCTCTCTCTCTCTCTCAAATAAATAAATAAATATTTTGTTAAAAACTATTGTTGCAGCACAAAGAGATTTTCTGGTTTGCATTTGTGTACACACACACACACACACACACACACACACACACACACACCCTCAATGCTTCCTTTCTTAGAGGTCTCTAAAGAGACATTATCAAGAAACTTACACTAGAGAATCAATCAATCAGTGTTCCAGGAGTACAATATTTCAAACCAGCTTTTCTAGACTCTTCCTCAAGGTGATCTCATTGTTGCAGCTCTTCAGAGATTTAACAACAAAATTATTATTTCTAAACTCTAATTGAGCTTCTTAAGATAGGAATTTATGATATTCTTCACAACACTTGGAGATTTTATGTTCTACAGTGGAACAGTTGGCTGCTTCGCTAGTACTCATTTTGGTAATTTGGTTATCTAAATAGTACTGCATGGCTTCATCTGGAAAGTAAATCAATTTGGTGGTCTGCTTTTAGCAAATGGGGCCTCCCCACTGCCGTGCATGTAATACAACCTTCACCTTCAAGCCATCCATTTAAAGTCTTCACTAGAGGATGTACTGTGATTGTCACCTATTTAAATTAAAATTCATGTTTAACACACAATAGCTGCTCAAAAAAAACTAGTGTCTTACAATCAGCAAATTAAAGATAAAGTTATGCTGCTTGCTTGCAAATAATTTCTTTAACCCAAAGCATGAGAAGTGAACTCTACTTAATGAATATTATCCTTGGTAAGCAGTAACCTAGAATCTTAAAAGGTTCATTTTTATCATTGATATTTTGAAGTTGCAACTTTGATCCATAGCAACATAAAAAAGAAATGATTTTATTAACATTCTCTTTCATTACTGGATAATGGTGGTACTGCTGGGAAACTGCTACGGGCTGCCCTTAAAACAGGAATTCACAAATGATTTTCAAATAATAAAAGCAATAAAAAGTTCTTGGTTTCTTGACAGATGACAAGTTTTCTCCATTTTCTTTTCTTTTGTTGTTAATTTTCTGCGATCTTCTGGTTAACATATAGGTATAATTCAAAAGCCTGTTTCAATCCATACATGTACATACTCTATGAGAAAATAATTACTCTACAAATTTGATAACAAAGACCTAGCATCTTCTTTTTTTTTCCAGGATTCCAGAAAAAAGAAATGGGTCTTTGCTTTGTTTTCTTAAATTATTGGACCCTAGTATCAAACCTTATTTTTTACCATGTGTGAATTACCCTTGCATGCAACAGAAATGTACATAGTTGGCGGGAAAATTGTCTATACTTCTTACATGCTTGCCTTATACTTTAACAAGCAAGTTTGGCCATAGATCTTTCCTATAATCACTATCTCTTACCAACCCTATCACTTTCATCTAACTCATTAAAAATAAAATAAAACATCTATTTCCATAAAGTACATATTTTAGAAATGTACATACATACAGAAAAAGCAAATGGACAGCCTAGGCAAGTTATAGCCCTTAAAAGTAGACAATTTTAAGGTTATATGACTTTGAAGGTCATACGATAACTCTAAGAAAACACATTTATGCAGGTACACTACGCACACAGAGGCAAGTGTAAAGACCCTGTGAGCCCCTACTCATTACCATCTGCCCTGCTACCCCAAAGGAAACCACCTACTTGACTTTCATGAGTGATGTCCATTCTTTATTCATTGTCATCCACCTATATGCATGACTCTAAACAATACAGCTTAGTTTCACCCCATTCTGAACTCTGTGTAAAGGGGTTCACACTGAACTCTGTGAGCAAGTTCATACTTACCTCTGTGAGCGGGTTCATACTTAGCTCTGTGAGTGGGTTCACATTGGCTCTCTTTTTTCCTGAACAGCTCTACAAAGCTGAGGGTTGTAGATGAATGACGCCACCATTCATTCATTCCCATTGTGAGTACTATTCCATTATTTATCTTTTTTGTTGTTGTTGTTTGTTTGTTTTTGTTTTAGAGAGAGAGAGAGAGAGATAGAGAGAGAGAATTGGCATCCCAGTGCCTCAGCCACTGAAATCAAACTCTAGACCCTTGCACTGCCTAGGGGGCATGTGAGACCTTGCACTTGCCGCACCTTTGTGCGTCTAGCTAACATGGGATCTGGAGAGTTGAATATGGGTCCTTAGGCTTCGCCAGCAAGCACCTTAACCACTAAGCCAACTCTCCATCCCCTATTCCATTATTTGAACATGCAGCTTCTCTCCTCTCTGTTGGCGAGACACTGAGTTGCTTCCAGTGTTGGCAGACGCTGTTACTATGGAAAGACGTGTATGTCCATGTGACTCTCCACACACATTTCTCCAGGTTAATGAGAAGTGAAATTGACGATTCACAGAGTTTACGTGTCTTTAAGTTTCTTGGATAGTACCTGTGTGTTTTCCCAAAGTGGTTTTACCAGTTTATACTCCAACAATAGATCCTGCGTGTCACTATAACCCACATCCTGATCAACGCTTAGAACTGTCACCTTTAGCCCAAGAGCTTTTATATTCCACACTCCCGGTTAATTTGGTAAATGGCACAGCACAGTCCAGATAACATGGGAAGAGTTGAAGGTAGACCTTCTTATTCTCTTCCCTTTCTGCCTTTGTCTTTTGATGGCTCTTGTCAATTTTAAGGTCATATGACTTAAGAAATGCACCCTTGCTTTATTTCATTTCCTTTTATCCTAGCAATTGACAAAACAGACCATGCAGACCTTGGTAATAGTAGCCTTCATAGAAGCATAGAAGCACCAGGTACAAAAAGTAGAATTCCTTTAACAAAAATGACTATTATCTGCTACTACACTTCCCTGTAAATATTATTTTTTTCAGAAGTACTGTAAATAACATGCGAATCCTTCTAGGTAGAGATAGCATTTGCACTTTTTGAGCTTCAGGTTCATCTTCAAGTGGGATACATACTGTTTGCCTGGACTTGCAAAAAGTTGGGGATTAGAAATTGTCTACATATCCATGAATAGTCACAGTTCATTCTAATAGAACCCCATTGCTGAGAGCCTCTAAATTGAAACTTCTGGAAACTGGTGAATGCATACGGAACAGGAAAGAAAATGAGAGAAGTTTTCTTGAATAAACACTCTTCTTTAGACAGTGTTTTGACCTTCTTGAATTGCCTTGTGGGGTGTTTGCATTCAAGTACATGACTAGCTTCCTTTCTGCCTTTGCAAATACCTTCTTTTCCTCAAGGTCAATTCCAAATCTCCCTTACCACAAAGCAGGCCTTTCCAGAATATGGGGGAGTCTACTAAATTATCAAATCACAACTTCATACAATAGTGCTTAATTGTAATCTCTAAAGTGTATCTTGCTATACTTTATTCCATTACATACTCACAGCGAGTATATGATAAAGAAGAAAAAGCAATCATTTCTTCGAATCCCCCCTACATAAGTAAGGGTGACAGACACATAATGAATTTAAACAGACCATAAAAGAAGACATGCATGCTTTAAGGTAAATATCTATGACATATCATATTTAAGTCACTTCTACTTTATAGTTCAATTTTCCTACAAGAGTTAAGATAGTTGTAATAGCAATTATGTGCTAGTCAGAAGGCTTGTGACAGCTTGGATAAAATATACTTATACAATTCAAGTTACTGGAAATCCATGCAAAACAGCTTTCCTTATCTGCTTATGTCATCCCACACAGATAAATGACGGAAGTGAGGCTCTGAGAAAGATGACTAGAATGCAGACTTCTACAGAAAGGTTACATCATAAACACGAATGCCACTAAATGCAGTATGCCTGAACAAGCCACCAATATTGCATTTCCATGAAAGTTCTGCTCAATGAAAGACCTCCTCGGGGACATGACTACTGAGTATGCACAGACCACAGGTTCTAGAGAAAAGCTGCACCAGAAAGAACTCAATACTTTTCACACTAGTTTTCAGATATATGTTCTGTTTTTTAGACATCCATGTATTTATCCTTTGTTTTTGCATGCATTTCAGAAGAATGAGCTCCATGAATTCATAATGGGAATCTTATAATAAACCATCTTAAACTTTTCAATTGAGTCACCCAAAAATTGATTCATTCCTTCATCAGACACACACTGGAGACCACCCTGAACCAGGCCCTGAGTCAGATGCAATGTAATATATTAAATTATTTACTAAATCTACATGAAAAGCTGATGGTGTGGTATGTGTGTGTGTGTCTGTATAAATATATGTGTACATATAAATATATGTGTATATATATAAACGTATGTGCATGCATATATATATATATGCATATATATATATATATCTCCACACATATGCATACAGCTTCTCTTCATTATCATATGTGTATAAATATATGTGTATATATAAATATATGTATATATATATACATACATCCACACATATGAATATAGCTTCTTTTCATTATCATGAAAAACTTCTTTCTCTTAATTGCTACTGAATTATTATGGTCAGAGAGCACAGTGTTGGTTTGTATAAATCACAGAAAAGAACCGTATACAATCACACAAGAAAAGAACACATTTCAGGACAAAAGCCTCCTTACTCTACTTTAAATTTACTCTGTCCATTCTAAGTGGTGTCCAAGTCAAAAGTCTCCATCACTTAATGAACTTGGGGCCCAGAGTATCTCTCACATATACTCCACCTATATTCTGGTATGTGGATATGACCCAATCTGAAAGTAGACCTTATGCTCCTTTGGAAACATTTTTGTTCACCTACTGCTGCTAAAATAAAACAAATGGATGGTTCAACTAAAACGATGTGATTGGGGCTGGAGAGATGGCTTAGAGGTTAAGGCACATGCCTGTGAAGCCTAAGGACCCAGGTTCAATTCTCCAGGTCCCATGTAAGCAGATGCACATGGCGATGCATGTATCTGGAGTTCATTTGCAGTGGCTAGAAGCCCTGGAATGCCCATTCTCACACTCTCTCTCTGACTGCAATAAATAAATAAAAATAAAATTAAAAAATAAAAGATGTGATTGCTCTCTACCTACTTCCATCTCCCCTGCCCATCACAGGGGAAACAGAAGCAGACCATCTCTCTATCCCTGGGACTTAGGTTTTCCTATCAGGAAACCTTAGATATTGTTTCCCCCCATACATCCTATATTTAAGTGGGAGCTGGGTGACCATAATGAGCCATTACATGATCTGCTTGATGATATTATATACACATATGTGTGTGTATCAACTTATGCTTATGTAAGTATGCACACACTACACATGATGCATACAAATGTATACTTCTAGTAACCATAATCACAATGAACAGAAAGCCTTTAGAGTTAGGTGATAGAAGGCCACTGAGGAAGGTAATGGCACCATATTCTGCAGAGACCGGCAGAGATTCAGGAGAGTAACTGGCACCCGTTGGCTCCACTGAAAAAAAATTAAAGTCACTCTGAAGCTTCACAAGAGATGCAGGATGATGCCGCCCTTCTAGAGAGGAAGCATTTCTCAAACAATGTGGTGTTGGCTCTCTGCCGGGGAAGCAGGACACAACCCGGGCATGGGTGCACCTTGGACAGCGGACATCCTGGGCGCACAGCAGCAACAGTAACATGCTCCCTCCTACAGCTTCCCATATGGAAATCCAGCAAAGAAAAACAATCGGGAGGGGGGTCACCTGACCTGGCTTTGTCATCCTCTGCATCTGTCCCCATGTGTAAACATCTCCATGCAGAAGGAAACTGACTCATCCCTGGCAGGAAAAGTCAGCTTTCCTCTGCCTAACATACAGGAGCACTTGGGCCACAGGAGGCCGTGGGAGGACAGCATACAGAGCTACAGAGCACTCACCTGGGAGGGTATGAAGCAAAGGCTCGGAAGCTTCACACATGCTCACTGGTGCTGCCAAATCCAGCAAAGGAGGGTGATGGGGAGAGACAGTGAGGAGGAATGCCCAGACACACAAGATTAGCTAAAGGAAACCTTTGATTCAGACTAGGGTGCTGAGTTAACAAAAGGTAAGTGTGCAAGATTGAGAATATAGGCAGAATTATCAATCTCTCAGAGACAGTAACTACACAGTATTCTCATTGAGAGAGAACTGCTTGGGACCTTGGGACACTCTCAATCACTATACTTTATTCAAAACAGCAATGGAACACTCACAACAGGTGTTTAAATATGCAAGGGAATATACTGTCAGGACTTTTATAATGCATTTGTTCAGTGGTGGCCAGCGTTAGAAAGCACTATATTTGATGGATGCTTCTTTAATAAATAAAGAGTGCTGATGACATAGGCGAAAGGGATCAGGATATTAAGGGCACACCACACTAGAGAGGGAAACTGTGAGACGAGGGAACAAAAGGGCTACCGTTTAAGAAATTACACTGTTGAAATCCTTCCCTCTTGTTCCTCACTCAGAAGCCTGAGATCAATTAAAATTGCATGACAGACTTGGAAGAAAAGAAATGATAATAAGAAGGACTTTGATTTCTGGGGTAGATTATGTTTCCCTAGGTGGCCACAACAATAACTCTTATCCCACGTGCTCTTTTACAGTGTGACCTTCCCCTGTCACCATCAAGAACTGGAGCTCACCTTCCCTCCTTCTTGTATCCGAGCCAGACTGGGAACTTATTTTAACCAGGAGAAGACAGAAGTAACACTGTGTTGTTTCTGAACCTGAACCTCCTAAGACCACAACTGAGACCTGGGTGCACTCACTCCCCCTGGGAACCCAGACCCTGGCTGTGGGAAGCCAAAGTGGCCACATGACGAGGGCTTGTAAGAGTGACCACCTGGACGCAGCCAACACAGCAGCTGAGCTTGTAGGTGCAGCTGGCACCAGCCTTGTAAGTGAGACCATTTTGGACCTCCAGGTTCATCCCGTGAAAAACACTAGAGCCACCTAAGCTAATTCAAAGAATCAGAAAGAATAATAAAATATTGTTTTGAAGTTAATAGCTCTTGTGGTGGTGGCTCATTATCCAGTAATAAATAACAGTAATGATTGCATCGTGAAGTCCATCATCCTTCAGCCTCCACAGGGAATTATATCTAGGACCCAACCCACAAGTAGTAAATTGTGTGGATGCTCACATATACATACATACATACATACATACATACATACATACATACACACACACACACACAAGCATGGTATTTACATATGGTGCACATACTTCCTTTATACATTTTAAGCCATCTCTAAATTATTTATAATACCTAATATAATTAAATATATATAGTTATATAATTATATAATTAAATACTATACAGTTGTTATACCATATTATCTAGGAAATAATGCCAAGTACAAGCATATTATTTCCACATATTTTCATTTTTATTTTTATTTTTTTGGAGAAAGACAGAGAGAGAGGGAGAGGAAGACAGATAGAGATGGATGCACCAGCAGCCTCTCAGCTGCTGTGAACGAAATCCAGATGTGTGCGCCCCCTTGTGGTCAAGTGCGGCATTGTGCCCTTGCGTCACTTTGTGTCTGGCTAAACGTGGGACCTGGAGATTGGAACCAATGGAGATTGGAACCAGCGTTCTTAGGCTTAGGAGGCAGGCGCCTTAACCACTAAGCCATCTCTCCAGCCCTACTTCCACATATTTTCAATCCCCAGTTGTTGGAATCCACGGGTACAGAATCTATGAAAGTGGCTGTACTTTGCTTCATTGCTTTCAAATATGGTGGGTAAACTTACACACATGATATGGCAATAGAGTGGTAATGGCTATTTAAATATGTATGTTTGGAACAAATATTACTTAACAAAACAATATCCTCATTTTTGTCTCTTTACATAGCTTATTAAAAACTATGTTTGCAAAGTATTAGAAAATCCAAAAATTCGCCAAAGAAAACTTAAATAAAGAAGTCACTGTAAACTTTTCATATTATAATAGAAATAGAAAAGCTTTTCAGAAAATTTGCGGGGCTAGAGAGATGACTCAATGGTTATAGGCACTTGCTTACAAAGCCTGCCAACCAGGATTCAATTCCTCAGTACCCAGGTAAAGTCAGACACACAAAGTGGCACATGCATCTGGTGTGTATTTGCAAGAGGCTCTATGCACCCATTCTCTCTCCCCCTCTCTCTCAAATATGTAAAAATATTTTTAAAAGTTTGCTAATATTTAATTTCAGTGAAAATAACAGGACATATATGCTTACATTGAATTCTTCTCCACCCATAAAGATGCATGCATACGTATTAATAATTTGCAGACATCAAACGGTGGTGAGAAATACTTATGTTTCTCCTGAGCTTTGCAAACACAAGGGGATGATTGCTGCTTATGACACACAGTATAAATCCCTAGCAATTTAACAGCTCTACGACAGAGTGTCCACCAAGTTGTTTTTATTTTGAAAGCACCCATAACTTTTCCAATTAGCAAGCATGAGCCACTGGGAGCTGGAATTCATTTTTTTCTTCCATCATATCTATATCCAGTTTTATGGAGTTTTTAAGATAAGCACTGGAGACATATCAGAAGTTTATTAAGCTCTGGAACATGGTTTTACTAGAGTGTCGGAGACATCTAGAAGTATTAAGGCAAGCAGGAACACTGGCAAGGACTCAGGCTCAGACAGCACAGGTACTGTGTAGTGTGACCACTGACACCCGGAGCAGAGAAGGACCACAGTGATTCCCTACCTTCTACTCAAGACATACTCTCCTACCAACAAGCCAGTCACTCTTGCCTCTTTGAAGATGATCCCCTACACCAAGGGGTTATCCATACTCACAGGGAGTGTAACAAGAGCCCACAGAGCCTGCTTTCATGCCAACATGGTGATCTGCAACAGTCCTGCTGGCCTGTGTACCCGAGAGAAATTACAGTCACCCCATATTGTGAGCACAGGCCCCAAGAGGGCTGGAGGTCTCCTTTTTAGAGATTTTAGTAGGGATTTTTAAAGTATAAAGAGGAGCTGGGGACTAGGGAAATACTCAAATGAGATAGAGGGAGAAAAGACAGAACAGGGTTTCCAGAGTCTATCCACTTATTGACAAATAACTATTGTAACTTTTGGAATAAACAAGTGGTCACTTGATGTCTCAGGTACCGACCATAGAACAAGTAGTTCCTCCACCCAGATATGCTTTGGGGTAGTGGCTTGTGAATCACTGCTCATGGAACCTTGATGAAAGAATTCTTCTAGCCAAACCAACACTGGACTTGAAGTCACAAGTTCAATGCTCGAGTTCTCCCAGGGCCAGGGGATCATTAAGTATGGGTGAGTCTCAATTTCCCTTTCAATCAAAAGAGAGTTGGGCCAGATGAGCTCAAAGGACGTTTGGAGCTAAGCTTCATTCTTGAGCACTCCCTTCCGAAGTTTCTACTTTTCAGTTGACACTGGGGAAGGCTAAGGAGAAGAAGGAAGGTGCGACAAAGGGTATGTGGCAGCATTTTGAGTCCTATCACATGCTTAGTAATGAGAAAACCGGCAAGACAGGACACAGTCTTTTGTCTATGTCAGTTCCGTGTCTCCACATGACAATGGTAAACTAATAGTGCCTAGGTGGTTTGTCACATATAAAAGGCAAAAAGATATTCCTTTCACAGAATTGACCTCCATGTCCCAGGATACATGTAGAATCTATGGAAAATATAGTTGCTAGGGACAAATCAGACCATCTTGATGCTGGCTGGGTACACATAAGTTCCATGTGCCATGCCCCAGTTCGGAAATCATTCCCTGAGGTCATAGATCCATAACATGCCTGACTTGGCTGTATTAAACATTTCTGCTCTAATAAAGATATGTTCCCTTATTTTTCTCTCCAGGAGGACTGCTGCATTGAAAACAAAGAACAAAGATGGAAAGATGGAGTCCTAGACTGCAGCTCTGCCTTGGACAGAAAACAAACTCTTGGGCTGGAGAGATGGCTTAGCGGTTAAGGTGTTTGCCTGCAAAGCCAAAGGACCCCAGTTCAATTCCCCAGAACCCACATAAGCCAGAAGCACAAGGGGGTGCATGGAGGCCCTGGTGTGCCCATTATCTGTCTCTCTCCCTCTCTCTCTCCCTCTTTCTCTCACATAAATAAATAAAATATATTTTTAAAAAATATAATAATGTAAAATAAAAAGATATTCAGGGCTGGAGAGATGGCTTACTGGTTAAAGTGCTTGCCTGCGAAACCTAAGGACTCGTGGTTCAACTATCTAGGTCCCACATAAGCCAGACACACAGTGACACAAGTGTGCAAGGTCACACATGTGCACAAAGGGATGCACGCATTTGGAGTACAATTGCAGTTGCTCGAGGCCCTGGCACACCAATTTTCTCTTTCTCATTCTCACATAAAAAAAAAAAAAAAAAAAAATCAGTCTGTTTGGCTTAAAAAAAAAAAAAAAAAAAAAAAAATTCAACTACACCAAATGCATAAGTGTAGTGGTTTGAATGAAAGGTCCTCCCATCATAGGCTCATGCCAACATGGTGATCTGCACTAGTCCTCCTGGCCCATGGGAAACTTGGTCTCTGGCTGGTGGCAATATGGGAAAGTTGTGGGGGGCTTAGGAGGCGGAGCCTTCGTGGAGTAGCTATGTTACTGGGGACAGGCCTTGAGGTTTATCTGTCCAGCCCACTGGGTATTCAGAACTAAGTCACTCTTAGTGCTTCCTCTCAGCTGATGTGACAGGATGTGACACTCACTTGTCTTTGCCATGCTTTCCCTGGTATGATGAAACCTCCCCTTTAAGCTTTAAGTTGAAATAAACCCTTTCCTTCCAGAAGCTGCTTCTGGCTGCATATCTTGTTCAGCAACAGGAAGGAAACTGCTACAGTGAGAAACTCTTGCCCTTCACTTGTCCTTCCCATGAGAAGTAAGTAAGATGACTGGAATTCTTGGAAAGGTGATTTCAAAAAGAGCCAGTTGAGTCCTCTACATTCTACCATCTCCCTTTTCCTAACCAAACAGACACAGGCCAGAAACTCTATCAGCCATCTTTTCTCCTTCGTAGAGCTCAAAGATTAAAAAAAAAAAGTATTGATCCTTGAAGAACCATGGAGCTTCCCACACTAGCTCTGGTCTACGTATTTCTACAACTCCATACCCACGAAGTTTAAGTTGCAGTTATCTTGAGATTTTTCTGCTATTTATAATTATGAATTTATGCAAATTCTACTTTCAAGGTGGCTATCATTGTGTTAGATGTTTTGTAGCTGTGGTAGTTTGAACAGATGGTCCCCAATATATTTGTAGTTTGCATCTGCAGCCACCTGGCTAGAGGCAGGGTCACTGGGTGGATCTTAAGGTGTGGTGGTGGGTTTGAGATTTCAATCCAAAGATACACAAAGTGTTCCTAGCTGGAGTTCCTGAGATGTGCGGTGCTGTGTGGCTTTTGGCTTGTGGCTTTGCTCTCTTTATTTGGTCCGTGAAAGCAGGCCATCTTCTTCTACTGCTATTGAACTGCACCAGGATCTAAAAGCTTCAATAAATATTCCTTCCTTCATAACTGTGCCTGGTCTGGAAGGTCATCTCAGCGAACCTGAAGCTGTCTGCTACAGTAGCTGTGACAATATTCTGGACAGAACAATGGAGGAAAGATTGATTTGGGGTATCACAGGGTCAGAGTTTTTAGTCCACAGTGGCTTGTCTCTGCATGCTTGATGACAGCATGGCCGCAGGAGCATGTAGTGAAGGCAGATCTTCACCATGGCAGCAAAGAAGCAGACAGAGAAAGACAGGAAGGGCCGAGGACAAGGCACAGCCTCCAAGGTTACATCCCCAGTGACCCACTTCTTCCAGCTAGGTCCCACCTCTTGAAGTTTCCCAAACCACCCAAAGTTGAGTCACCATTTGGGGACCAAACTCCCAATGCAAAAGGCTTTGGGGGGATCATTCTTATCTAAACCATAAAAGATAGCTAAGGCTATTGATAAAAATCTACTTTTTTTAGGTCAAACCTATCACTTGTAGATTTTTAAATGTATATTTGATTAAAAAAGAGAGAGAGAACTTCAGGTCGTTACTTAGCCAACACAAAGATATCTAGCTAACTAAAAAAAATATGTTTAATAATAAATTCAATTTATTCTTCCCAAGTCAATACAGAAATAGCTGGTTCATAGAAGCTTTTGATTTCTTAATCTTTTCACTTGGTAGTGGAGAAAATATTGACCTACCTCATGAGTAAAGACAGAGGATTAACCAATTAATAATTGTCAATCACCATGAAAATATAAATTTTAAAAAGCAATAAGACTTTTCATTAAATCATTAAAGCTGTGCTAGTAATTTCTTCCTTCACTGGAGGAAATTTACATTTGATAGGCACCAAAGGCTCATAGCATAATATGAATAAAACCTAAATGAAAATTAAGCCTTAAGATGCTCCATGACATTTTAACAAAAGCATCAAGGTAAAAGATGCCTCTGCCAACTGTAGTCTCTTAAAGAAAGGCTCAACATATTTCTGGTGAATTAAGAAACTGTGTAAGCCTCCACACTGCTTATGGTATTTTAGAGGTTTGATGAAAGATATTTCTATGCATTCTCAAATATTGCCACAGCTCAACTCACTTTTTAAGGGTTATTCACAAACTCACTTCAGAATCTCTATGTGATTCTTTTCAAGCGGCTCATCAGACAATAGTAATGCAAAACAGACTTTTTTTTTAACTAGGTGGTTAGCTTCTATGCTTTGTTCACACCCACACCACTTTTTCTAAGCACTCTGCCCTGCTCTAACTCTTGAATTCACGGAGTGCGCACCTTGCTGTACCAGAAGCTACAGTTTATGAAATTGTCTGTACGAGATGGAAGGATTAGAAGTCAGTCTTTTTACCCATCAGCTGTCAGCCCCCTGGAATGCCTTAACATACCCTGCCATCCCACACCTTTTCCTTTCCCATTCATTTCCAAAGGATCCCTCTGGCAGAGTTCACCTGGGACTTCATCCACAAGCCCTCTCTGCATACACCCACCATGCTCCCTTCTTTGAACATCCTGAGGATGAACCACCCAGATTAGCAATTCGGGCACTTAAGGACATACCAACACAGAACAGGTGATACTACAGTTGTGTGTGTGTGTGTGTGTGTGTGTGTGTGTGTGTGTGTGTGCGCGCGTGTGTTTTGTTCTGAGGGCAACATAAGGCCCTTAGCCATGGAGTTCATGACACATGTTTCTTTTGTGTTCTCACAATGCCAAGCACAAGATGTGAATACAGCAAAGCATTCTAACACATCCACATTAAATAGGTTGCTTTAATCTGCCTGCTGTACTGCAAACGGGCATCTGAATGTGATCGTTTGTTGCAGATATGCATTTCTTTAGACCCCGCTACCCTAGAAAACAAAAGCACATCTCCCATGTTGTAATGAACTCACTGAAAACAGGTGATTTTCCAAACCATTGACCATCTGAACCTCTATTACAGTCAGACCAACTGCAAGACACTTACGCTTGTCTACTGAACATGAAGTATGAATATTTTAAACTGCACTAGCCTAAAATTAATATGTTCTAATATTTGAGCTAATTTACCCAACTAGAGAGGAGTCATAAAGCCATTCTAAAAGTTGTGTGGGCAAAATCTCTGCCAGGCAATAAGTAAGCTATAAGAGCAATCCCCCAGGGAGTGTACACCCACCGACATCCGAGCTTGGACTTTTAGTATTTGATACAGAATAAGGATGTTAAAAGTAGTAGATAGAAGCAGAGCCTCTTCTTTATTCCCAAAACATGCATTCCTTTTTCAGTATTTTATTCACTTATTTGAGAGAAAGAGGTACAGAGATGGAGAAAGAGAGAGAAGGGGAGAGGGGGAAAGAGAGAGAGAGAATGGGCACTCCAGGGCCCCTAGCCATTGCAAATGAACTCCAAACGCATGTGCCACCTGGTGCATCTATCTTTACATGGGTCCTGGGGAATCAAACCTGGGACCTTTGGGTTTGCTGGCAACAGCCTGAACTGCTAAGCCATCTCTCCAGCCTAAAACATGCAATCAGTATTCTGTCTAAATGTAGCCATTAAAAATAAGAATCTAAATAAGTAAGCATCAAGACTAAGGAGGTGGTGTGCATGTAAAATAAAAGCAATTTCAATCCCTCCATTGCACTGCCTTTCCTCCAGCCTCATCCATCACTATGGTCCCTCCTGCGTTTTAAAGGGGTCAACTTGTATGACAGAACGCCACATACCAACTCATAACAACTCAAATGTTCCCAGGACTTTGAAAGATATTCAAATCTGGGAACCCAAATCCTCTGGGTTATCTTAGGTAATCATTATCATCTTTATGACATATATGAATTACACCTAGGTCCCTTCTTCAAATGCCCCGCACTTTACTCAGATGTTAACTTGATTATCACATTAAAACGACGTTGTCACCTCTACATTCTTGTCCACGCTTTAGATATGTTTAGCATAAAAACTTCAGCCATCTGTCCAGACCATACAGCTAATAGTAGGATTGGCACCGTCTGCCCCACTTTGAAAAGCCCACCCCTCTACCCAGTACACACCCATCTCTTATGGGTTCCGTGAACCACACAGCACTCCACTCATTTTAACATTCCGAAGTTTTGTTAATTCATTTCTCCTGTAGAAGATTTGTAAAAATTAATTACTACTGAATGATTACATTGATTTTTTTTCAAGCTAATGGAATTTTTAATGAAAATAATACTGAGAGAGATGACGGGAAACCAGCAAGTCTAAAATTCAGCCATAGAAACCGCCCGTTAAGATGCACAAGGTGGTCATGGAACTCAAGCAATGAATAGTAAATCTGCCTGGTAATTCAAACCCCTGACCCAGGGCCTTAGGGGTTCGAAGGAAGTGGCAACTGCTGGTCATTACTGAAAACTTCTTAATAATATGACTTCTTGGGGCTGGGGTGATGGCTCAAGGAGGCGAGAGTACTTGCCATGCAAACGTGAAGGCCTGAGAGGACCTGGGTTGGATCAGCAACAGCATGTCAAAAGCTGAATGTGGGGCTGGATAGATGGCTTAGCTATTAAGGCACTTGCCTGCAAACCCTAAGGACCCAGGTACGATTCCCCTGTACCCACATAAGCCAGTTGCACAAGGTGGCACAGGAGTCTGGAGTTCCTTTGTGGTGGCTGGAGGCCCTGGCATACCTATTTTCTCTCTCTCTCTCTTTCTCTCTCTCTCTCTATTCTCTATGTCTCTCAAGTAAGTAAATAAATAAATTTTAAAAATAAAAAAATAATACTGAACGTGGCCACAGAACACTTAAACAGAGTCCAGAGAATTTCTGAGGTTCACTGGTTAGCCCGTTTCACTGAAAATGGCAGCTCGAAGTTCAGACACAGATTCCTTTGCAAATACACAATGCAGAGCCCGGTGTGTTGTGGGGGCGCAAACAGAGGTAGGAGGATTGCAGTGAGTTCGAGGCCACCCTGAGATTAATTCCAGGTCAGCCTGGGATAGAACAAGACCCTACCTCAAAAACACAAAAAAAAAAAAAAAAAAAAAAAAGCAGAAAAGTGACAGAGGAGGGCAGCTGATGTTAATGTTCCCCTCTGGCTTAAGCATGTATGTGCATCATTCACGTGCATCTGCACACACATACGCACACACACACCAAAAAAAAAAAAAAAAAAAAAAGAAAGAAAGAAAAAAGATTTCCCAAGAGATATATATTAATGTATAAAGGAAGGGAGGGAGGGTTCACTGCCTGCTAAGAAACGCCCTTTTTACCAACCTCACTGCAAGCTAAGAAACACTGTTTTTTACCAACCATTTGCTGAATTTCAATGAGGTATTAGACATGGGGTGTGCAAATTACCCATCTCCAAGACAAGAGCACTGGCCACCTTAGTACCTCGTGTCTCACTTTTACAGACAAGTCTGGAAATGCTCACTGCCACTTGCTAGATCCATCCTAGCTACAGGGGTTTTAGTAACTAACCCACCTGAGCAGAGACAATAAGGAAAATAAATTTGAATAGCTCAGTCATTCAAGTGCGTGTTTGCAAAGCCTGCCAGCCTGGACTCTATTCGCCAGATTCATGAAGTGGCGTATGCAGCTGGAGTTCATGTGCAGTGGCAAAAGGCCCTGACACACCCATGCGTTTCTTTCCTTTCTTCCCCCTCTCTCTTTCTCTCCCCTCTTCCCTCCCTCCATCAATGCAAAGAAATAAATAAAATATTTTTTTAAAGGGCCAAAAAAAAAAAAAAAAAAAACTGTTACAAAAGAGGAGGTATCGTGGGAAAAGAAACAGCTAATTTGCAGAGGTAAAACTAAACTAAATTGGCCTAAGCATACACCTGCTGCTTTAAACAATTATTGCCCATATAGTATCTTAAATAGTATCTCAAAAAGTGAAAATGACAGCCACTAACCCTAACTTCAAAGTTGCTTCCTGCTTGTTGTTCCTGGTATTAACTGTTTGGTCACCTGAGTCCCCTCAGAAGTGCACAGACAGAATTGGTCCGGCATTTGCACCTTGTTCCCTTGCTAGCAACTAACAGTCACTGCATCTGGGCAGCCTCACCTCCCCTCCAGTCCCCTGACCACTACCTGGGATTTGGCCCTTCCTTTCACTAGCAAATTGCCAGAGCTGGAGTCCCTTCCCTGCCCTGTTCTGCCTCTGACATACTATGCTCTGCATAATACAGTCTAATCCGAACACATTCACGTACCTGCGTCAAGCGCACCACAGCTATCTGCTGCTTAAATACCTTAAACGTACCTAAATACCTCATATCTCCAACATGCAACATTCCATTGACATCTCACTTAAATAGCCAGTGTGGAAAAGAACTCGTGCCTGGACTGTTCTGCTCGCAGTCAACACAGGATTCCTTTCAATACAACGCCCTGTGTATCCACCACTGCCTGGATGAAATGTATGAGGTTGCTAGGAAAACAGGGGACGTCATATCTAGTGCAACTTCGTAGCATGGTCTTCCATTTCCAGATACAAATTTCTCTTCCTGGTTTACTATGAACAGCAGCCTCTGGCACAGTCCCAACGACCTCCCCTGCCCCATTCCAGGCGTTCACGCCTTTGTGATTCTCTCTCTCGGGGTTGACTTGTGTGACCAACAGAATATGGAAGGAATACCGGGAGGAAACACCTATGATCCAGCCATAAACAGTATTCTTGGGGTAAGGAAGTACCTAGGGAGGTAATGTGGCTGTTTCCCACCTCTCATCCTCCTTCCTTCTCTTCTCCTCCTCTTCCCCTCCTCTTCTGTCCTTCTCCACTCCCTCTGTCTGTGACTTCCTTTGTAGAAAGCCAGCTGTCATGTTAGATGCTATCTTTCACTAAGGCCCAGATAGTGAGGTCTCAGGTCAGGTCTCCTGTCAGAGGCCTTGTGACTAAGCTCAGCTGGCACCTGATTGTAACCTCCCAAGTGACCTTAAATAAAAATCTCTCAGATATATTCCTCTCCAATTCCTCGGCTACACATGCTTGGTGTTGAAAGTCACAAAGCCGTGGAGTCTTTGCTGCATAGCAACATATAACAAATACATTCATCAGCTAGCATGGATTCCTTGTTGTATGGTTTCTTCCAACCAGGGAGTTACCGAGCTGTTTCATACTTCTCTCCTACTCATCTTTTTTCTCTACTGTCAGCATAGAAGATAACTGTCAATCATTTCCAAAAGTACCACATACCACAGGACTCTAGACCAGAATCTCCACACTGTGAACCCCTTCCTGAAAACTTTCTTTCACAAGTGCTGCCCTGTATCCCAAGAACTTATTGGTTGTATTGTCGGCTTCCCATTACCATAACAAACACCGGAAAAGGGTCTTACAAAGTGCCAAAGGTTTATTCTGTCTCATGGTTTGAGAAGTTCTACTCCTGGACCAGTGGACTGGACCAATCTCTAGACATGGTGCCCTATGGTGACAACAGGAAGTACACAGTGCCTCATGACCAGAAAACAATAGAAAGCAACAAAGGGGCCATGTTCCCACAATCCCCTCTAAAGGTACGCCCTCAATGACCTCCCAGTAGGCCCACCTCTTAACGTTTTTAAACTCTTCCCAATAATGCCACTGGGAGACTTAAATACTTAACAGTGAGCCTGTGGGAGAAACTCAAGCAATGGTCAAGTGATGGGATTGTCACTGAACTGAGTTTCTAATAAGTGCCGGGTAGGATTCAGTAAAACACTACATTTCACTCAATGTAGAGTGTCTCCCCGGTAAAGCAAAAAAAAAAATAATAATAATAATAATAATAATAATAAAAACCTTATACACCATTACATAAAGCCAACTGTAGCCTGTAATTGAATGGAAAAGCATTCACATGAATACATACCAGTCATTTTTCAACTGGTAGTCACAAGAGGAAATGTATCTGCTATTTTGCTGATAGGCCCTGTGGTAGTTTGAATGCATGTCCCCAATAGGCTCGGGAGTTTTACTCATCACTGTGAGTGGATCCTAGGGTCCAGTCCAAAGATATGTTGGGGTGGGGCAGATCTGGAATTCCAGCCTAAAGATATGCAGAGTGCTTGAGCTCTGCCTGAGGTTCCCAGAGTGTGATTTTGTTGTGTTGCTGCAGGTGGTATTTATCCCTGCATGGACCTGTGAAAGGGGGCCAGCTGCTTCTGCCACTGTGGAACTTCCCCTGGATCTATAAGCTTCAAATAAACCCTTCTTCCCATAAAGAGTGTCTGCTTTGGAAGTTCATCCCAGTAATATGAAGCTATCTATGACAGGCCCACTTGAGCTCCACCTTCAAGTGAACACTAAGGATACTCAAGACATGGGAACCAATGAGCTGCAAAGGGCAGGAGGTTTGTTAGAGGGAAGAATTAATGGAAGGAACTGGGACCCCTGCAACGTAGAAGATGGGTCCGTATTTTTCTGAGCTGTTGAAGAACTATGACTTCAGGTCAAATGACAAGACAGTATCAGTAGCTTCAGAAGAAAGTCCACTTGGGCATCCATAGGCCTAAGAGGTGACAGAAGATGACTGAGTCTAGAGAATTGCATTCTTTTTCCAAAACAGAGAGGGGCTTTGAAAGGAAAACAAAAGTAAACAACAACAACAAAAAAAATCAATTGGCTTAGGCTTATGCCTTAAAAAAAAAAAAAAAAAAAAAAGCTCTGGGCTGGAGAGATGGCTTAGTGGTTAAGGCGTTTGCCTGCAAAGCCAAAGGACCCAGGTTCGACACCCCAGGACCCACACAAGCCAGATGCACAAGGTGGCACATGCATCTGGAATTTGTTTGCAGTGGCTGGAGGTCCTGGTGCAGCCATTCTCTCTCTCTCTCTCTCTCTCTCTCTCTCTGCCTCTTTCTCTGTCTGTCTGTTGCTAATAAATAAATTAAAATAAACAAAAAAAATTTTTTTAAGCTCTAGGAAAGAAAAAAAGGAAAAACAATGGGGTGGGAACTAAATACAGGAAAATAGATATTCAGAAGACCAAGTGAAACAATAACAACAAAAATTCAAATACTTGCAGGTAGAACTTTAAGGTATTCCCTTTGAAGGCATGATACGATAGAATATCAATATAAAATATTATACCAATTCATATAGCCACAAGACATGGCTTTTTGATAATAAGTAAAAAAAAATGGTAAGAAAGCAAAACTTTGCATAGAAAATAAAATTAAGCATAAGAAAAAAGGATATAATAGGTTAGACAGATTTCAAACAGATTACAAAGGCATTCTCAAGAGACTGTCAACCTGATAATTTAATTATGATGGGGAACTATTTTTTTATATAAATTAGATGACAAAAAGCGAAGTTTAAAGGCAATCTAAGTAATAAAAATATACACTTTAAATAATTCATAAATTAAGTGGAAAATGTTTTATTGATATAACCAAAAAATATATATCTTAGCATGTGAATGTAGAATAGTGGTTTTTCTAAAAGCACATTTCTTTCAAATCATTTCAACAATGATAACCTTTTCTATGGAATGTCTACTTTGCAAGAATGATAGAGAAAGCAAGTTGGGAACTGAACTTACTTTCATTTTTTTTTTTCCTTCCGTAGTCAGCCTATAATTCTCCAGAGAGCTGCCTATCTACCTGCTGTGCCAGTGTATCCCACATCAGACAGCCAAGAGCTCCGAGGGTTCAAAACTGGCCCATATCCAAGAGAGCCAAGGAGGAGGAGCCAGCCTTCGCCACAGAGACACAATGACGTGAGAAGCAGGCATTTCTCCAGAGTCATTGACATTTCACTTACAAACTCTAACATGAAAATGGGGATTTCTCAAAACCAACTGGAATATTCACTTGGATTTGCCTACCATATGCAACTTTCTATTCATTATGCATTAAAGCTTTGGAGCTCTTGGGGCTTCTCACCTTAGCCAGTCTTGTCTATTTGTCTGAATCAGCAGGGGGAGCTAATTTGGCTTCCTGGAGAGGTAGTGTCTTAAGAATTACATTTTAAAAACAACTGTGATTCAGATAGTAGATCCAAAGCATCTACCAGGTAAATATATCATACACACAACAGAATCTAGATATCTGTCATTTCGGTGTTGGAAAGCAAAGATGTTAGAAAGTTAGACCGGCCATCAGTTAATGGAGACATGCAGGGCTTAACAGAGGACGCATATAAACCAGGGCCTTTATGGTTATCTTTATCCCTGGTCTAGTCTTACTCACTATCCTGAGTTTGCAAGTTTGCCCATTTGTTGCACTGACCCTGTTATTTTCTTGGTTTGAAGCAGTACTGCACCTCTACTTTCTAACAGCTAATCATTTGCCCAAAAATATCCCATATAATTACATTATGATTATATTGGAACAAATGTTTCTTTACCCTTTTGCTTTCAAATATCCCCTACTGTTCCAAATATACTTTTTAGTGCTTCTAATGTGTGTTCAAAGAGTTCTACCCAATAATCTACTTAAATTCATCCCACCATTCACCCAGGAGACACAATCCCTTTAAACTTTGAGAAGCTCCAGTTGGAACAAAGAGGGCAAGGGGTTCAGAGTTGGAGGAATAATCACTTCTAATCGATCAATTTCCCCTGAAGGTACAACCGCGAGAAAGAAGAAGGGAAGAGTTCCAGTCCAATTCCTTGAAGTTTAAAGGAAGTAAGCCCCGAGGCACAGTGTAGCCGGTTCCTGCCTTCCCCTCTAAGACCTATTAAGAGGTCACAGATCTCTGTGACATTGCTGTCAGACCCTGAAGACAAGATCCCCAGATATAAGCTTAGCACAAAGACAAGGGTGTGGAAATGTGGACTTTTCACAGCTCCTTTAGCAATATAACTGTCTTAGAAAGGAAATGGATTTCAGGGGCAAACATCTTAAGAGGAAAAAACATATATATTTATGTCTTTAGGAAAATTAAGTGTTGTCAAAATGCAAAAACTGTTAACATCTTGAGTTTTATCATGTGGAATTTGCAATGCAAGAGGAGGCCAGTGAAGAAGAAAGTTTGGCACACACAACACTGCCAGCTCACAAGGGAGGTGGACATGGCTGTAGAGGGGAGATGGGCATGGCTGTATAGGGGAGATGGACATGGCTGTATAGGGGAGATGAGCATGTCTATAGAGGGGAGATTGGCATGGTTATAGAAGGGACATGTGCATGGCTGTACAGGAGAGCCTAGGCAAGAGTGACTGTCTTGTAATTCATCTTTCCCACCAAAGAGACTCTATGGCTTTCACATCCCAAATGCAGCTTTTCATTTACAGTTTTTACCCTACTCCACGGGGACAAACTGACAGCTTTAATTACCATCAATGACCATCAAGGACACCACAGAAACACTTGAAGACAGTCTCCCATGATTTGTGATCTTGTCATTTTATTTACAAGTTTTGGCAAATGAGTCCTGAAACCACACAATTACATCGTCACATATTCATTCTCAGACAACTAAGGTAAAATCATTTCTCTAAAACCACTGTGGCTTTGACATCCAAAGGTAACATTTTCTAAGGCCCAGAGAATTATGCTAATTTAATTCTAGAATTGTAATTCTTTTAAATACTAATTTAAAAACTCAGATTAATCAAAGAATATTTAATATGAACATAGTTATAAGTAATGAAGGATAGCCTTCAGTTAGGTTTTTCTTGTAAAAATAAAGCCAATGTATCCATTCATTTTTTTTTTTTTTTTAACTAGGGGATTTCAGCCTTAAGGAACCTTCTGTTCAGACTCCGTAGCTGTCCTATGATTCACAAGTTATGAAAAGCAGGCTAAGAGTAAGAATACTTAATAAAAGATGGACATACATATGATACCGAGAGCTACTTCTCTCCGTTTCTCTTTCAACATTTTAATGTTGTTTAATTTTTAAAACTGATAAATATATCATTTATAGTGGAAAAAACATAACTGATCCATGCTGTCCTTGATTAATACCAATTACATGATATTAAACATTCAAAGAACTTTGAGAACACAATGAATTTGAGAGAAATTATTTTCCGTCTATGTTACAGTGGAATTTCATGAATCAATCCAAACGAGAATGACAAACCACGTACTAATATTTTTAAAAATCTGCTGCAGTGAAATCAATGTGGAAAATGAAGCTCTTCCAGCAGGTAAAATTGACCCTTTCCCCAAAAACCAGAGAAAGGAGTTCACTCATCCCACCACTCAGAACTTGGAACCAATTATGGGGTAAGCATTCTTTGAAGAAGGCACAGCAGAACTGAATCACAGCCCTGACACATGAAGCTAGGCCTGAGCCTGACCACTTTCTCTCAAGTGGGGAGTGGAGGAGCCTTGATGAGTTCTCTCCCATCCTGATGTAAGAGTTGCAATTGGGCTGGGGTAGAGGGACAGACTAAACATTCAGCAGCCACTCATAAAGGATGCCATTCATACACAGCCATCTGCATACAAAGCAAGCTTCCTCCAAGCGGGTAAATGGACTCAGGCCTTCAATTGTTGAGCGCTTTCATCTCACCTAGTAATAGTGCCATGCGCCCACTCCTCATTCAAGCAAACATCTCAAATATTAACAAATGACTTTAAAGGTTCTCAGTAAGAAAACTGTAAGCACAAGTAATTAGCAAGAAAATAACCAGTCTCTGAACAGAAGTTTATTTTCAGCCACAGTATAAAATAATGGGGGAAGGGGGGAATGAGGACAATTTGATCAGAACAGACCAATGTTTGGCCACACAAAGCAGGATGATTATATGAAATACAGGCCCATGCCTACTGTTAAGAAGAACAATAATCCAGGAGAAATTGAATCCTATGCTCTCTCTTTGCAACCTCTGTGAGGTGTCTCTGTTCCGTTCGAACAGTTACTGAAATAAACTGACAAAATAAATGGAGCTACACTTAGAAGTTCAAAGCAGCAAATTTTTTCATTTCATTTTTACACATTTTTTTTTCAATTTGTACCTGGAGCATGGTATACAATGGATATGCACATATGTAATGTATCAATAAATACATACGATGGAAGTGCAGACTAATATTTCAATCAAAACCATGCAAAAGCACTGGTCTAGAAACTACTATGTATGTTCATAAGGGGCTAAGGAATGACATCAAACCCAGAAGGCCAGGGCATAGCCTTCATTTTGGAATTTAGGGTACGTGATGAATGAGCTAGGCTGCCAACCCAGAAAAATTTTACTTAGAATCCAATGAATCCATGAAAAGCAAGGGAAAAAGGAAAATACAACTTACAGTACCTTAAGTCTAATTAATATTAAAATAATTAGTATATAAATGATTAATATGAAAGTATGAATAATTAACTAATTCAGAGATTCATATGGAAATATGCAAATAAAATTTATAATGCCTTGAGCCTCACTAATAAACTAAAAAACTTTAAAAATAGCATATTTATTGTGTCATTTACCTCAACTAATGATTTGATAAGGGAAACAGCAAAAAATAAGAAAGAAAACGTTCTAAATGCAGCAGTTCTGATTCCACGAACATGATGTTTGATTCTTCGTTTCCTTTACTGCCCTTGTCAACAGAAGTAGCTTTCACGATCTTTACTGTCTAGAGGAACCACGTATATGGACACGTGCATAATACTTTCACTTTTTAAGATATTCTTGGAGCAAAAAAATAAATAAATATAGTGGGGGCTGGAGAAATGGCTTAGCGGATAAGGCATATGCCTGCAAAGCCTAAGGACCCAGGTTTGATTCTCCAGACCACACATAAACCAGATGCACAAGGTGGTGCCTGCATCTGGAGTTTGTTTGCAGTTGTTTGCTAGAGGCTCTACTTCTCTCTCTCTCTGTCTCTAACAAATAAATATAAATAAATAAATAAATAAATAAATAAATAAATAAATAAGGCAGTAACGTTCCATGTCAGTTGACAAAAGTTGTCTGAAGATTCTAGAAAGTCTCCTAACTTTGAAAATAAAGACAGGTAAACATGTTGATTTATACAATATATATATATTTTTTCTTAGCTCCTTTTCCTCAACATTGTGCACCTATAAAGAAATATTTATAAAGAGGGCTGAAGAGATGGCTTAGCAAATACCCAAAATACCCAGGTTCGATTCCCCAGTACCCATGTAAAGCTAGATGCACAAGGTGGAACATGTGTCTGGAGTTCATTTGCAGTGGCTGGAGGCCCTGGTGTGTCTATTCCCTCTCTCTTTTTTTTTTCTCTCTCTCTCATAAATAAAATATTTAAAAACGAATAAATAAATAAAAGAAATATTTGTAAAGAAGCCACAAACCTGCTGGGCATAGTGGCTTTTGCCTATAATCTTGCTTGGAAGGGTGTGAGGCCAGCCTGGGTTACAGAGTGTGTTCAAAGCTAGCCTGAACAACCTAGGAAGAACCAATTTCAAAATAAAAATATTTTTACTTACGTATTTATGAAATACATAAATAGATGCAGGCAATATACTCCATAGCTCAGTAACAGAGCACTCACATAACATGCACAAGCCTAGGTTCATTCCGCAGTACCCAAAAGGCCAAAAAAAAAAAAAAAAACAGAGTGTCAAACCTGTTCAGGACTTTATAAATCTGATTTGCTTGCAAACATGTACCCTCAAACTACAGCTGACTGCCTGTCACACATCTCCCTTATCTACTGAACTACCAAAAGTATGATGGATGCTGGGTTAAGAACTAATACGCTGCTATTTAGCTGTCTCTGCATATGCGCCCAAGCAATTCACATTAATGATGTGAGAGAACACTTAACAGACAACTCAAGTTTGCAAATTAGCAGGAGACGGGAGAAAAATGACTCAGAACAACAAGCAGACTGTATTACCAAATGCACTTTACACATTTATCCTGTTAAGTGTAGCTTAGTTTCGATGATTTACAATGCTGGTTCCTACTCCGTTTTGTAAGCATAATAAAGTCTCTGTAATCTCAGCCTTCCCCATAGCACCCTGCTATTAAATCTTTGTTGAGAAGTGTGATGAGACCCCTCTGGCTCGAAGCCCTCCCCACCCCCTGAGGGAATTGGCAAGAAATGATAGGGTTGGTGGATTAGTAAAATGAGAGGTTCTCTGTGCTTTTCCTTCTTTAAATATATATTTTGATAATCCGTCTTCAGTATCAGAGAGCCCCAACAGTACCAGAGTGCTGACTTCCCTCCCTTCCCAGCCTCCAGGAGAAAGACAGCCAGGCAGGTGGTTTCCATCTATGGCTACAATGGAAGCAGGGATGATATGAAATTTACTTGCACATGCTGGATTACAGACTAGAGGAAAATTGTACCATTGACAAAGAAGAGAGAATTCACCTGTGTAAGGGTCACAGCCCTTGTCATCACTGGGTACTGTTTTGTCCTGTTCTAGATCAAGTATGTTTTTTTTTCCAGAACAGTGGCTACAGTACACATCACCCCTCCGAGCCACACTAGGAACTGGGTGCCTGTGACTCCTTCGACTCCTGCCTCCCTTCCTGGATACACCGAAACCTATTCATGACCTGACCAGATGTACTATTAGTCTTCAAACTGAGGTTCCTGTTTAACTCTGGTTCCTAAAGGCCTGCTTCAATCTTGTCTCATTCAGCGAGACTGTCCCAGGATGTCCACCCTTTGGATATGAGACGGGCTCACGGAAAGTGCAGCATCCTTGGGAACAAAAGTCATCAAAGGAAAAGACATGAAGTTCCCGAGAAAACCTTCACTTGAGTGAAATGAACAACCCAAGGCAAGGTCCCCCTGGTGTTCTCACCAACAGAAGACCCCTGAGTGACCCCTAAGCCTCAGTGAACCCCATCAGTCTCAGACCACAGATAACCTGTTTTCGGGTATTTTGCAAATAAACCAGTTGGCGAGGCTCCCTTCTGTCCTTCTCTAACTCTATCCCACGTGTAACCCTTCAGAACACTATGCAGAATTCCGTCTTCTCCTTCATAGGAATTATTCATGGAAGTGTCTTCAGGTCACCCTCTGGCTGGGCCGGGTCAAACATCTATGTGAAGGTGACCAGATGAACAGAAGGGAATCCACAAGGATCAAAGAATACACTGAAAATCCTGTACGCGTACAACACAGGAGAAAGAGAAGGGCCCCAAAGAGACAAGGAAGTTGAGTCTTTGTTAGAAAAGGGACAAGGACCAGAGACAAACACACAAACAGACCCTGATGAAGGGAAGATACAAAATGAACCCAACGAACCAGGAACGATGAAGAGTCAAACCAAGGAAAGAAAGAATAAACAATGCACACGTACGCTTTTATACTAAATTAGCATGCTATCTGTCAAGAAGTTACATTTTTTTAAAAAAAGGCAACACCAAGAGACTTCACTCAAAGCAGTAGGAAGGGAACCCTGGGGCACTGTCCCCTAACTTCCACTAAAAGGCATCGTATTACCTTTTTAATTAAAATGCTTCCAAGTGTCTTTAATCTTCTCCAGGGCAGACAGAAGGGCACCCTCCAGCCAACTCAATTTTCAACTTTGACACCATCAACAAATGTGGTCGCTGCCTGCTTTCTGCTTCTCCTTGGCCTCTCCACTTTGACTTCTCTTCGGAATCTAACGCCCCCCCCGCGCGCACACACTCTCCCAAATCATCTTGCAAGGCAGTACTCAAGAGCAAGGTCCATCCCATCTGCGCTTTCCTGACATGTGTTTCAGTCAGTCACCTTTGTTCTCCTACCTTTGATTAAAATGCCAGGCTGTGTGATCTCTGGCCAGATTCCCTGCTTTCGCGAAGCTCAAGACCAAGATAAACCAAACATTTTATTACTTTTTAAGAAAAACAATATTTAACCCATAAATATTATTTCCACCCTGCCATGTGCTTCAAATCCAACCTGTTCTGCACAGATATTATTAAAGTTGCATGAGATGGGAGTGATGGCTTTTGCTTCTTCTGTTCTGTTGCATCTGGCTGAGCACAGACATAAGTCTAAGGCAGGCACTGTGTAAAGAGTACATGAAAAGTGGGGCTGGAGAGATGTCTTAGTGATTAAGACTCTTGCCTGCAAAACCAAAGGACCCAGGTTCGATTCCCCAGGACCCACATAAGCCACAAGCACAAGGTGGTGCATGCGTCTAGGGTTCATTTGCAGTGGCTGGATGCCCTGGTGTGCCCATTCTCTCTTTCTATCTCTTGCTCTCTCTCTCTCTCTCTCTCTCTCTCCCTTCCTCTCTGTCTCTCTCTCTCTTTCTACCTGACTTTTTCCCTCTCAAATAAATAAATAAAAATATTTAAAAAGAGTACATGAAAAGCACACTAAGTGGAATATCAAGTTCATTTTTTAATTATTTGCATTAAAAAATAAGCTGATGGGTGGGGGTAGGGCTCAGTGGTAGAGTGCTTGCCATGCATGCATGATCCTAAATGCTACAGAATGAATGAATGAACCAATGAATGAATACGGTGTCATCTAAAACAGGAGAAACAACATAGTCCCACCTGAGATTTCTTGATTTGCTAGGCTATTACATACAGAACAGGCCAGAGAAGTTTGGATGCTCAAGTACATGACTTTATGCAAATGTGCTGATCTAAATGAACAAAAAAAGCTTTCTTTAAAGTGCCAGCCATCTCCTTGAAAACTAAATCTTATGAATTATCTGTATTCAATAGGATTTTCCAAAAGTTCTATGTTCTGAGGAGAATAGGCATCAAATAAGTCAATTTAGTGTACATGAGCTAGAAACTGTATACAAATCCACAAAGAACAGACATTTCCATTCAACAGAATGAAAACTAAGAAGCCTGGGTGTGGTTGGCATGGATGCAGAATGACCAGAACTCTGATACACTGCTGACTGGAGTGCTAAACTCTCCAGTCATCTTGGGAACAGCTTTGAAATCTCTCAAAAAGACAAACCTTCCTCAGTGACCCAGCAATCTAATCCTGTGTTATCAACTCAACAGGATTAAAAAACATATGCCCACCAAGAAAGACTCATATTAGAAGGTCCTCTACCACTTAACTCATAATAGACAAAAACTAGATGTGGCCAAATTTTTCAACAACAAGAGAATGGAGGGACTGGGGAGACAGTACAGTCAGTGAGGTGCTTGGCATGTTAAAAAAAAATAAATTAGGGCTGGAGAGATGGCTTAGCCTTTATGGCACTTGCCTGCAAAGCCAAAGGACCCAGGTTCGATTCCCCCATAACCACATAAGCCAAATGCACAAAAGGGCACACATGTCTAGCATTCATCTGCAGTGGCTAAAGGCCCTAGCAGAACTATTCTCTCTCTCTCTCTCCCTCTCCCTCTCTCTCTCTCTCTCTTCTCCCACTCTTAAAAAAGAAAATAAATAAATAAATAAATAAATAAATAAATAAATAATTTTTAAAAAATGCCTGGCCTGGAGGCACATGCTTATAATACCGGTACAGGGGAGGCAAACACAGGAGGATCCATGGGGCTTACTGGCAGGCCAGTCTAGCTTACTTAGCCAAGGAGAGACCCTGTGTCAACAAAGGGAGAAGGCACCTGAGGGATGATGCTCAAGAGCGTCCCTCTGGCCTCCACATGCACAAACACATATGTGTAGCTAAACACACATGAACATGTACACACACACACACACAAACACACATACACACACAACAAAGAGAATGAAAAACAGATTGTGTGGCATATGCTCAAACTAGTAGTATTTGTACAAGCCAAATCCTACTAAGCAATTTAAAACAGAAAAGAAAAAAAAGTATGTGTCTACACAACAGCAGGAAAGAATCTCACTGACCTGGCAAACCAAAGAACCTGGACACAGCAGAAAGAGTTCCTAGTGTAGGAGGCTGTTTCCAATAGGCAAAAACAATTTATGGTCAAAGAACGTAAAGATTGGTTATGAAGCTGGACATGGTGGCTTAAACCCACCTACAACCCAGCTCTCCCGAGGATAAAGTAGGAGGATCGTGGTGAGTTTCAGGCCATCTGGGGCTACAGAGTCAGTTCTAGGTCAACCTGGGCTAGAGACAGACTCCGTCTCAAATAACTAAATAAATATAAAAACTGGTTACTTCTGGAGCCCTATTAATCAAGAAGGGATATGAGAGTGCTTCTGGAATGCATGGAATGCAACAAAAATTGTCTGCATCTTCAGGGAAACGGGCCACATATGTGTATGCATTGGGCCAAAATTTGTCAAGTTGTACTTATGATTTATGAATTCCACTATATGTAAACACCACATTGGGATATAGGATTACCAATTCTAAGTGATATTAAGGAAATCTATGAGCCCTGAAGTATGGGCTTTGTTAATGACATTAAACTCTAGCTAGTTTGTTTGTTCGCCATGGTAGTATGAGTAATCAATCTGGGAAGTATTAAACGTGTGTTCTAGGCACTAGCAAACGAGACATGGATTGAAACCGGCAGCACGCAGGTTTCCATCTATCAAAGAAGCGGGTGACCAATATGGAAAGGGAAAGAGTAGGGTGTAGCTGAAATACTGGACTGAACCTGAAGTATCGGTAGGAATGCATGGGTTTTGTTAGGCAGTAAAAGAAAAATATAAGTATGTGCACATAAACTTCTCTATGTGTGAATTTCATGTATATATCACAGCATCATGTAACCTATATACATGGACATTTTCTACTTCTGTTAGGCAAGAGGTCTACAGACAATGGCACACCTGCAGCACTGAGCATAGGACCCATATCTGGGCTTCTTAATACCGTTACCTTTCAAATGAAGCAAGACTCCTACCAAAAAAAAATAATAACAACAATAACATTAACCAAAGAAAAACCCTCTGACTGCAAGGGAGGATTGGGGCAAAATGGGAACAGGACTCAGAACATCTGTCTGTCTCAGAAACTAAGCAAGTCCTCAAATAATAATGGACTTTAGGACTGGAAAGATGGCTTGGTGGTTAAACGCTTGCCTGTAAGCCTAAGGACCCCGGTTCGAGGCTTGATTCCCCAGTACCCATGTAAGCCAGATGCACAAGGTAGCGTGTGCATCTGGAGTTCGTTTGGCCCATTCTCTCTCTCTCTCTCTCTCTCTCTCTCTCTCTCTCTCTGCCTCTCTGTCACTCTTTAAATAAATAAATAAATAAATAAATAAATAAATAAATAAATAAATAAAGGACTTTAAACAGACACAGAAGGGCAGGGTCTAAATGAACTCCTATTGGCTAAATTGCAGTTAATATGAGCATAAAAACATTGGTAGTGGCCTCAGAGTGTACCTCAGTGGTAGAGTGTTTATCTGGTATGTGCAAGGCCCAGATGTGATCCCCAAAACTGCAAGAAATATATATATACTGATAGATGGCCAGATGACTGACAAATAGATAGATAGCTGATTGATAAATTATAGGTAGGTAGATAGAAAATAGATGATAGAGATTGGTAAACAGACAAATGATAGGTGACAGACAGGTGATAGATAGATAGAAGATATATGGCATAGATAGATGATTGATAGAACATAAATAAACAAAATAAGATATGAAATATTAATAAACCAACAAGCAGTAGAAATTATGGGGTGGCAATGGTTACAAAAATAGCTCATGGAAGTTAGCAAGTTGAGGATATCTTCCCCAAAGCACCTTTGTGTTGTATACAAAATAAAATTGTACCTTAACAGTGGACAAAGTTGTCATTCACTGTCTTAAACAAGTATTCAAAGTTACCATCTCCAACATTGGAACAAATTAATGCCAATGCACTTCCTGATATAGTGGGCGAGAAGCATGTGACACCATGTTAGTGTCCCTTGAACAGGTATAGAATCTGAATGTAACCATAAGGAAAGTGACAAACCAAACCAGATGGAAATTCTATAAATTGCCTAGCAGCTGCTTTCATAAGTGTGCCCTGGTCAAGAAAGGCAAAGAAAGGCTGAGAAAACATTTCAAATCAGTGGGCATAAAAGAGCCATGATCGTGAAACATTTTACATGATCCGGAATCTTGGATGATACATACAAAAAAAAACAGATATAAGGGACATTATTGGAACAACTCTTGCTATTCAAACATGGATCCCAGGTTAGATAACAATGAGAATGAGATTTGAGAATTAACTCTGTAATTCATGTTAAATGTTAACATTCTTGGTTTTGGTAACCATACAGTGGTCAAGTAGAAGAATGTATTTGTCCCTAGGAAATATACAAATTACATTTCTGGGGCTATGATGTCTAGGGGACTACTTTGAAATGATTAAGAAAAATTGGAGAGAGATTAGGGAAGGAAGAGAGAATATGAATTAAAAGAAAACGAGTTGCTGACATGCCTGATAGGCATCTCAAGGCCTGACAATAGGGAGTGTAGGGCTGGGGGGGGGGGGACGGTAGGAGGAAAACCACAAAACTGAACCCAAATTGAACTGGTACCATAGAAACCTATATCCTGGAAGACAGACTAATAGGTGGAGCCCTCAACAGGACCTTGGGGACAGCACCTGAAAAGAAGGGCACTGGAGAGGGTAGAATGATGCCTAATTTTCAATTTCTCTTATCTTTTTTCTTCCTTCCTTTCTTTCTTTTTTCTTTTTCTTTTCCCTTGGCTCTGGCCTATAACTCCCAGTACCAGGTTGCAGTTAAGACCCAAAATGAGCTGTTGATCAGAGACCTTCAAGGTCCCCCAAAACTAAACAGACTTCTGTCAGAGCACTTGATTGCCCAACAGAGATTAATGGTAAGACACTAATGCTGAAGACACCATATGCTACCAGCATGGACCATGGAGAGACCTGGCTGGAACCCGGAAGAGAGCCAGTCCCCAGACTGTTAGCCCATCTAGTGCTAGAAGGCACTACATGGGCTACCAGGGGAAAGTGGCCAACATCTGTCCAAGCAACTCAAGGTTTAAGCTACTCAGAAGCAAACAACCTGATGTGATGCTCACACAAGTGCAATAGTGGCACACAGCCATGGTGGGTAACCAACTATTTTCAGATTGGCTAACACACCCACTCAGTGGAAAGGAACCCATATCTGGAACTGGGAAACAAGTCAGAATCATATCCAAACAATGATTTTGCTCTCCACTATCAAGCTCCCACTAATCTTGAGCTATAAGAGGGACTACACCCATTAAATTCTCTCTAAATTAATAGTGCTTATCCTATTTAACCTGTGCTGATTTCATTCTCTGTTGGAGAATCTGCTTTTCTTTTTCATTCGAGAGCAGGACCTGAGGAGATAAAGTACCCAGTGCATTTCAGCCCAGCCCCAGCTGACACCACAGAGGAACTGGGGAAATGAGCAAGAGTGCTGCTTTCTCGGTGAACCTGATATCAGCACAAGGGTGAAGGAGATAGACACTGAGGACACTCAACACCAACCAAACCAGAGATCCAGAGGCTCCTGAGAGCCCATCACTGAAGTAGACTTAAAATGCACCCAACATGGCTCAGGGAATTTTGTGGAAGAGGGGGCAGAAATATTGTTAGAGCCACAAGTTAGGACATTATGTACAGAGACATTGCCTCTCCCCATAACTGACTGCTGCCCTCACAATGCATGACCCACAATCCCCATGGGGTTGACCTGCATCCCCAACGAGGAGGGCCCCTTTGGAAAAGGGACAGGGATGATGGAAAGGATGGTGCCAACATGTGTTGTTTCCATACTAAATATGTCCATATCTAATAAAAATAAATTTTAAAAAAGTAAATGAGGCAAAATATAAATAATTAAATAATTGGTGAACCAAATGAAATATATATATATATTCCTTAAATGATTTTTATAAGTGTTCTGAAGTTTAGAATTGTATCAAAATAAAATTAGCCAAACACTACAAAATGTATCATTAAATCTTACACAAATATAAATATTCCGGGGGGGGGGACTTAGAGAACTACTTGTCTAGTAAAAATATTCTTCCTGTCCATAGTTAAATGAAGAAAGACCTGTACGAGGACTAGGGGAAGGAAAACGAGAGATTTACCCACACAGATGCAGGAGCAGTTTCTGCTTCAAACAGTAAGAAAAAAAATGGCATGTTTCTAATAGTAAGAAAATCTCTTCATGGTCAACCAGTCATCTATCCATTATGCCCCATCCAACCCATGCACTATACCCTTGTATGGTAACTAGTTGTCCCTGGCTCCCTGTGGGGGATGGGTTCTAGGATACCAGAGGATATCAAATTTCACAGATGCTGAACTGCTTCTACAAAGTGACACGGCGTCTGTTTATAACCTCTACACATCCTGCTGTATACGTCCACACCCTCCCTGTTACCGGTGAGTGCTACAGTGGAACTGCCACAAAGACAGTTTAGTTAGGCTCTATTATTTCGGAAACAGTGACAAGATTCAAAATAAAATCCACACCCATTCAAAACCAATCCCTTTTCTGTCAAATATTTTTGATGCATGGCTAGCTGAATGCAGCGATGTGGAATTCAAGGACATGGGGGATGACTGTATTTTTAAAGGGGGCGCATGTTGGAGAAACTGAGTCTCAGTTTTATTGAGTCATTATACTGAACATGCTACCCCTTCGATGTGATGTCAAGTCACAGTCTTCCCATGAGCACATCACATTCTAGCCCGCCACCCTGAGCCAGCACCAAGAAGAGGCCAGGCACTGTGGAAGGAACAGATGATGCCGTGGTAAACAAGATACAGCCCCATCCATCCCTGGGTTTTCAGTCAAATGATGGAGTTGGTTGGGAAGTGAACATACTCGATTGGAACACAGTATTCAAGCATTAATGGAAGGCTAGCACAGGTTAGGCCCTGGGTTCCAGCCCCAACGGCAACAATAGCAAAGTAAGTGTTGGGATTTAAGGTGTTAGAATTTATGAGAGCAACATGAAGATATCTGATTCAAACAGAGAAGGATCGAGAAAGGTTTTCCTGAAGAAATGATATTTAAGCTAAAATAAGTTAATACATGCTAATTTCTTTTGGAAAATGATCTAAAATGACATTTTTTACATTAGTCACCAACTTTTACATTCTGCTCCTATATGATACCATTTCAGTAAAAAAAGAAAAAATACATATAAATATGTGTGTATGTACACTCACAGCCCCATTGGCTATGGCAATCTAGATGTGATTCCAAATTTTAAAAAGATACAACAGTGGGCTGGAGAGAAGGCTTAGTGGTTAAGAATTTGCTTGCAAAGCCTAATGACCCAGGTTCAATTCCCCAGGTCCCACATAAAGCCAGATGCACAAAGTGGCACATGCATCTGGAGTTCGTTTGCAGTGGCTGGAGGCCCTGGTGCATTCATTCTCTGTGTGTGTCTCTTCTATCTCTCTCCACTCCCAAATAAATCAATAAAAATATTTTTTAAAAATATTTTTAAAAATGTTTTTTTTTCTGAATGAAAGAAAGAGAAGGAAGGAAGGAAGGAAGGAAGGGAGGGAGGGAGGGAGGGAGGGAGGGAGGGAGGAAGGAAGGAAGGAAGGAAGGACAGACAGACTACATCACTGATGTTGCCCCAAACAGCCACCCTGGAACTCTCAAGAAAGTACCACTAGACTTACCGAGGATTTCAAGTGTGAGATTAAAATAATTGGAAGGGAAAAAAAAAAACACAGAAAAGAACAAACTGAAGAAATCAGAAACAGAACACTGAGAGGAGCCGCGAAGTGATAAGTATTGTTTACCTGTCAGCTGACATTGATTAATCTTGTGTTCTGTGATATCGCTCAGTGACTCGAACACCTGGAGGCAGCTGTCACAGCTGTGCACAGCTTCCTCTTCCAACTCCTCCCCGTCTTCCGGCCTCTTCTTGCAGTCTATTGCCTCTCCATCTTCAATCTTGTCTTCAAGTTTACAGTTGGGGTCTGAAAGAAAATCAAGACCATAAGTATGGGGTTTAAAGACAGGGTCTTGTGAAGTAATGTTTAACCTTCTTGCTACCAAAAACAGAAACACTCTTTTCCTTGAAGTTGTGGTGTGGAGGGCTTCATTGCAGATTTTATTACAGAAGGTTCAAAAGTAAGCCTTCCCTAAATTGTGTCAGTTTTCTGACTATTAAAGGCGTTCTTCCTTTTCTGAACCCTCACCCCACTGTGCAGGCCTTATCCTACTTCTCCCTTTCAAGTATATTGTCCATCCTTAAGATTAACTTTGTCATTTTTTTTTTTCAGAGCCTTTTAGAAGTTTTAGCTTAAAAGACAGAGATGAATCACTTTTAAAATCAACAGTCTTCAATGCAAAGGAAAATTTTGTAGTTATGAATGAACTCCTTTTGGCTAAATATATTCATTAATAGGAAATCACCAAATTGGAAAAAAAAAGTCTAGAAGCAGCTAAGCTAATTGCCATATGCACAAAATTGACCTTGATTTATAAACTGGTCAAAACACACAGTTACTTCATTATTTGTGACAGCAATAGCAAAAAAAAATTCTAAGACCCAGCAAAAAAATTCCTTTTTAAACACAAACTCAAGTGAAAATAGATATTCCTGTCTTTGGCTTTGAAAATTGTACAAAAGAAACAAAACACACAAGCAGCAACTATAATTGCAGTCAACAGCCTTGAATTGGCATTATCAATGTCGAAAAGCTACATAGTGTGAAAACAAAAAAAATACTCCCATTTTAACCATAATAATGGGTCACAAATATAATGGGAAATAAAGAGTAAGACATGGAGCTGAGGAGATGGCTCAGCCAATAAAGTGCTTGTGGTATAAGTGAGAGGACCTGAGTTCTGATCCCCAGCACCCATATAAAAGGCTGGATAGAAACTCTACCTGTAATCCTACTGCTGGCATGATAGACAGCGGGATCCCTGGGACTTGCTGACTGGCTATTCTAAGTGAATCAGTGAACTCTTGGCTCAGTATAATGTAGAGACTGAAGAAGACTCTATGTTGACCTGCGTATTCCACATTCAGACACACATGCACCTGTGCATACATATACACAAACATGCATGCACACATATAAATACAAAAAAGTAAGGTACAGATAATATTTTAATTAAGATATATATAGTCTTTGCTATCTTTTGACTCACTTTAGATAAATTGATCCCCAGGACCATGTAAACAAGTGTGTGTGTCAAAATAGGGAAGTACACTCAAAAAACCCTGCTAACTTTGCTTTTCTTTGTAGAAAAGAAAGAAAAAATGGGTAGAGGGAGGGTGGGGAGGAGGGGAGAGGATAAATTACTTAGGTGAAATTAGGATAATATAACCAGTGGCTTAATTTATGGGGTATTCATTTCAAGTAATGAAATTCCTCCACAGTCAGAGATAACTCCATCTCAAAAATAAGAGTCTCCTTCCTTCCTTTCTCTCTGTCTTCCCTCCTTCCTTCTTTCTTTCCTCCCTCCCTTCTTCCTTCCTTCCTTTCAAATTTGACACAGGGTCTCATAGAGCCCAGACTGACCTCAAATGCCCTATGTAGCGGAGAATGGCCTTGACCTTCTGATCCTCCTGGCTCCACTTCCCAAGTGCTAGGATTTCAGGAATGTGTCACCATCCTTGGTTTTATACAATGCTGGCTGAACCAAGAGCTTCATGTGTGCTAAGAAACATTCTACCGACTGAGCTCTATCCCCAGCCTGGGATTCCTGTGTTTTATAAGATCTTGACTAATCAATAAACAATGCAAAATAATCCTAACAAGAGATCATAGAAATGCATAATGCCTTATCTATAACCACAGTTGCGATGTGACTATAACATGAATTTTAATACGAAGCTAGTACATTGGATGATTTAAGAATAAAATATTAAGTATTTGAAATGTCTCATTGAATATTTGAAATGTTATAGCCAAGCATCCCCTCAGCCAGCATTTGCTAAGTATAAGCCCATAGAAGCCACCACTATACCCGCCTGATGGTGGAACGTTCTCCTTGCTCAGTTACACATAACTCACTTCTAGAAACCCAACTTCTTCTATCAGCAACTTATATGCCATGCCCTTTTCTGCCCGGAAGTTATCCTAAAACCTTACTTCCCATCTGAAAACAGGCTTAACTACCTTACCACGATTCAGATAGGCCAAATTCAACTTCACCGTCAATCTAGATCATAATTTCTCTAGTTCACAGAAAAAAAAAAAATCAGAATTCCCATCACAAAGACCAAGTGGTTTTGTTGTTTTGTTGTAAGGGAACATAGTATTTAAGTAAATTGGTGATTTGGGTTGATTTGCCATCTGGAAAATTATTATCTCAACACTCCATACATTGCCTGTTTTGATATACCGGGATTTAGACTGCTCGTTCCTGGGAGAGTAATCATAAAATTTTCTTCATTTGTCTTGTACTGTACACAGCACACCACCATCTCCAAGTGAGTACTTAGTAAATATGATTTAGTGTTGATGAGAAGAGGAAAGAGAAGAATGCCTGAAAAAGCCCCGTGCTGTTTTTTTTCTCTTTCTGTAAGTAGGAACATACTAGTTACCTCCACATTAGAAAGCATCTACGTGCCCTACATTTTCCAAAACCGACATGATGTGACCCAAAACATTGGAGCTTCCTGCTTTCAAATGTTTTGTCTAGAGACACAGACGCAACAAACTGGTAATGGTCCAAAGATCTCCCCCAAACTGAAGCCAAGCAGTAGAACACTGCCAAACCAGAGAGCAATTCAGAAAAGTAAATAACTGTCCCAACTCCGGCAAAGTGACCCCACTCCACTGAAGGCTGCTTAGAGGCAGTGTGTACACACTGAAGACACTTCCTTGTTTTGCATGAGTTTCCATCTTCTCAAAAAAAAAAAAAAAAAAAACTGACAGCACTCAGGGAAATGTGGGTGTGAGCACTGAATCTTAATGTGATTATTTAAATGCCATGCACCAGGTTTGCAGACTTGCTTGTTTTTAAATAAGGAGACTCCCTGAATATTTTAAGTAGAATGCAGAGGAAAACGGGTGCAAAAAAAAAAAAAAGAAAGAAAGAAAGAAAGAAAGAAAAACTCTCACCTTCCTTATTATTCAGGAATATGAGCACTTTACACTAACCCAGTATCAGAAATACCAAACGAATAAGAATGTTCAAGGCTTCCATTCCTCTAAGCTAAAGAGGGACCCCATCCACTATGGCTGGTTATTAGAATGAGGGTCATTTGAAGACTAATAAAAACGTTTCTGCCTTCACTTCTGCGTTTACAGACAGAACCCTTCAGGGACTGAAGTCAGTCAGGCTTACTCACTTCTGCTGCAACTTTAGGATGCATGCTCCAGCCAACTGGCGAATTTGTTTTTAGGTCAACACTTAAGTGGGACCCTCTGGGAGGTGGGTTCGATTATAACCTATGATGCCTCCATGTAATGACTACTAGAATCTCAGGCTCTCTCCTTATAAGGAGAACTTTATTTTCCCAACCTCCACGTGCATGAGAAAGTTTTTTCTGGCCTATTCAAAAGATGTGTTGATTTGTGTGACGGGTTTCTATTCCTGATGCCAGGGGATGTCAGAAGATTCTAGAAAGCTTACATTGTCAACCATGTCTTTCCCACAGGTGGCTACACTTCAGTAATTGCACATGGCCTTGGTGATGTAGTTTTTATAAAGTCCTCTGAGATCCAATCATAAAAAATAATTGTATTACTCTGCTAGCCATTCAAACCTCTGACTTCAACCTCAGGGGTTATAAATACAAGGCCCATGCCTCTAAGTACCGCCCTGCCCACCCCCAGCACCAGTGCATGAAGGACAATTGTTCCTCCAACTACATTGTTGGCCATAAACCCTCCAAAGGGCAGAGATTTAAAATCTCCCCCAGTGCAACTACAAGACATGTCTTAGCAGAGGCACCTCTCTCCCCTCTCTCTCTCTCTCTATCTCTCTCTCTCTCTCTCTCTGTCTCTCCCCGAAGATGCTGCCCAAACATGTGGCCTCCATCACCAATGATCTCACCTGCTCACCCAACCTTCCAACTCATCTGCTCAGAAGGGGGCTGAGGGACAGTGGATTTACAGTGTTCTGATCTGAATGGAAGGCCGGATTTTGGAATGGAGACACAATTATTAGGACTACCATAAAGGGAGGCATTCTGTTTCCAATTTTGTTAGCATTACCTATGAAGCAGAATTTAAAAGAGTCACGATTCTCCCCTCATTATGTGCTCTGGCAGGTCGTTCCTTTCTTCCTCCTCTCATCCTCCTCTTCTTAAAGGTTGTTATTGCTTTAACTTGGTTTAATAAAATTACAACTTTGGGGAAAATGAAAAATTGCACTGGCTTAAAAGTGTTGGAGGCAATAAACCCATGGACTTCAATTAATTTCAAGTGCGGGATCAGTTTAAGGCCAAGCAGCAGAAATTCTATTCTGTCCATGTAAAAATGAGGTTTCACCACATTTACTTTTTATAACCTATATAAAAGTCAAGTAAAAGTAATGAATATCTAAAAGCCATCTCAGTGGACTGGCAAAGACTATCTGTATTCTTGAACCTCATCTTACATATTTCTTTCTTTGCAACAAGGACCCCAGGCCTGATCAAAGCTAAAATGTCAAACTACTGAGAAAACAGCCCAATTTCCAATCCATTTCACTGCCTAGAAATGGACCTCCTTGCAAGCCACTTTTGCATGGAAAAAAAGCACTGGCAAAAGAAAGGAAAACTAAGAGATCATGTGGTTATAATTATTACCAGGCAAGGAATATTTCTGCAGCTCAGTGGTGAAGTAAAACTCTGTCGCTCTCTGCTCCCAATAGTGTCCATCGCAAAACAACTGCCTCATTAAATCTGTGCAGTAAGATTAATATGCCGTGGCTGCACTACATTTATAACTTGGTACTCTATAAAAAGCACATTTAATGGTAAGAGCCAGAGCCTAGATACAAAGTATTACTATAAAAACTTCTGGCAGCAAGTGAGCAGTGCAGGCCCTGGTCCTTCTTTCAAGAGATATAAATGAGGCTTTTCCTGGTTAATTCCAAGCATGAAGCCCTACCTTGAAAAAAAAAAAATAGTTTTTATGAGAGCGGCAGAAAAGCCGGATTCTTGGGATGCTGTGACTACGAATGCAAGAAGATCTCATAATAACTGAGACTGGCAAGAGATGAATGAACTGAAAACACTCCACGTATGCATATGTGCAGACTTAAAAGTGGACTCCGAACAGTTTGTTCTCTGGTTACAGGAAGCTTCTCACCAAATTAAACAACCCAGTAAGGAATTGCTCTATCTTAAATCGACGAAGCGTCAGGTGAGTTCAAGAAACTACCTACACAAAAATACATACTGTTGAAATAATACAAGTGCTGATCACCACCACCTTGGGGATCTTAATTACCTGAAGCTATAAAAATATATTTATATTCAAAAAAAGTGGGGCTGGAGAGATGGGGTTTGTAAAGCGCTTCTCACAGAAGCATGAGTTTGGATCCCCAACATGCATGTAAAATGTCAGCCATGGTGGTGCCCACCAGTAATCCCAGCCCTGGTGAGGCAAAGATAAATGAACCACTAGGGCTAGGTGGCTAGCTATGAGCTCTTGGTTCTGTGAAAGAAGTAGTCTCAAAAACTAAATAAAGTGGGCTGGAGGGATGGCTTAGCAGTTAAGGCATTTGCCTGCAAACCAAAAGGACCCAGGTTTGATTCCCCAGGACACACGTTAGGCAGATGTACAAGGGGTCGCACGCATCTGGAATTTGTTTGCAGTGGCTGGAGGCCCTGGCATTCTCTCTCTCTCTCTCTCTCTCTCTCTCTCTCGCTTTCTGTCTGACAAACAAATAAATAAATAAAACTTAAAATAAATAAATAAAGTGGGGACCAAGTGATGAGTACAGCTGATGTCAACTTTCGGTCTTTACACGCATGTGCACACACATCTACACACACCTGCACACACAGTGGTGCCCACGTGTATGTAAATACACACATACTACATACACATGCAAAAAAAGTGCAGTCCCAATATTACAGTACTAGTGGAATAGTAAAGGCATAAAGCATAAAGGTTTTCTTCCCTTAGATGTCTAAGGGTAGAATATAAGACTAAGATCCAAAGATATATTCTAAGAATTTAAAAGGCATTTCAATACAGTGTCTTCATGCTAATTAAGAAAACAATCATTTACACAAATAACATTCCATACTCCTGTCTCCCAAAAAATTCCTACAAAGGGTGAGTAACAATTTCATGTCAATAGTCACGGTGCCAAATGGTAATTGATGATCTCATGTATTTCAAATTCACATGCATACAAATATCTGTAGTCATCCAGGTTGGCTAACACACTCAGAAGTCAGAAGAAATAAGAAACCATTTGTTTCAAGCAAACCATATCTGAAAGTAGTCTTCTCACACATGTGTTCAAATCATGTTCACTTGTTTTTCTTTATTATTATTTATTATCATTATTATTATTATATGTGTGTGTGTACACAGAGAGGGGTTGAAGAAAGACTATGAAGCGTTAATAAGAAGCAGAAAGCCTTCCTAGTGTTCAAAACTCTAAAGACAGGATCATTATTTTGTGATTTCTGGGCTCTAGGTATGTATTCAAAATGTGAAATCCCCTAAGGTAGAAACAGATTAAGGGAAAATAAATCCCACACTGTTATACAATGGCAGGCAGTCTCTAATGAAGGGATATAGCAAGCCAGACTGGGCACCGTCTGTCCCACACATGCCTGCTGTCTCGTGTTTTCTCTTACTGTCATCTAAAAGTAAACAAACAAAATGAAAGCAGTCAGTAACAAGCATCCTGGAACTGAGGCCTGAGCGTGGAGGGACAGCAGCAGATACGACAGGTACATCATGACTAGGTGCCCGCAGATGCTAGGAGGTCAAGTGCATCAAGGTTATGATTACACTCTTCTTCCAGGTGTGATGGCACATACCTATAATCCCAGAGCTCTGGAGGGCAGAAGAAGCAGGGAGATAACAAATGGAAGGCCCTCCTGAGCCACATAGTGAGACCTTGTCTCATATCAAGAATGAATGAATGAGTAAATTCCTTTCTCACATTTTCTGCAATGTTTCTTTTCTTTTTTTAATTAATTTTTTTACGAGACTGAGAGAAAAGCGAGAGACTAAGAGAGAGACAGAGAGTTGGCATGCTAGGGCCTCTAGCCACTGCAAACAAACCTCAGATGTATGTGCCACCTTGTGTATCTGGCTTATGTGGGTTCTGGGTAGTTGAACCAGGGTCTTTAGGCTTTGCAGGCAAACTCCTTAACCACTGAGCCATCTCTCCAGCCCTGCAATGTTACTGAAAATTACTAACTTGTTTTACAGAAGAAAGAAGGGAAAAAAATAACACTTTCAGGCTGGAGAAATAGCTCAGTGGGTAAAAACAGTTTCTTCACATGCATGAGGGCCTGAGGGGCCCTGAGACCTTCTGGGTTTGATCCCCCAGCACTCATGTCAACAGCTGAGCATGGCCACAAACATGTGTAATCCCAGTCCTGTGAGGAGCACAGACTGAAGAACTGCTGGAGCTTGTGAAAATGGTAATCTCCTGAAATGGCAAGAGATTCTCCTCAAGGAAACACAGGGATGAGTGACAGACGGGGAGGACTGAAGCTCTCCTCTGGCCTCTGCAAGATTCCAGGGTGTGCCATCTGCACACACATGCATACAGCACAATCCTATGCACACAGACACACACAAAAACCCACATGTGGGCTGGAGGGATGGCTTAGCAGTTAAGGAACTTGCCTGCAAAACCAAAGGACCCAGGTTAGATCTCCCAGGACTCAAGTAAGCCAGATGTGTAAGGTGGTTACGCATGCATCTGGACTTCGTTTGCAGTGGCTAGAGGCCCTAGTGCACCCATTTTCTCTCTCTCTCTCTCAATAAATAAAAAACATTTTTAAAAAAACCACATGTACCTATTTGTTCTCTTCTCTAAAATATTTCCAACCAAATGAATTATCTCTGCATTGTGGGCTGGAGAGATGGCTTAGTGGTTGAGGTATTTGCCTGCAAAGCCAAAGAACCCAGGTTCGATTCCCTAGTACCCACATAAAGCCAGATGCACAAGATAGCGCATGGAGTTCGTTTGCAGTGGCTAGAGGCCCTGGCATGCCCATTCTCTCTCTCTCTCTCTCGTAAATAAATAAAACAAAATAAATAAAAATCTTTTAAAAATAATTATCTCTGCATTAAACAGTATCACTTGATTTGCTCTGCATATCTTTCTTAATCCTTGGTCCTTAAAGACTTATGCGAATGTTCACAGATGCACACGAACAGGGTAAACGTGAATTCATTACCTGTATCTACAATGAAGTTCCTCAGGCAGGATGCTGGGTGGGAGGAAATTAGCCTTGAAGGAGGTTAATAATTTAAAAAAAAAAAAAAAAAACAGACGCACGTGCACAGTCTGGAACCAAAACAAAAGCCTCCCGTCTTCCAATCAGAAAATCCCTCCCACGTTTCTCTTTAGTTCCCCTTTATCATTTAATCTGGGAAAGACCCAACAGAAGAGATCAGCTTCAGCTCTCAAAAGTTCACACGGAGACACAGTGTTACCAACATCCTCCTACTTCAAACTCACTGAATTTCGAAATGAATCACTCCCGCCTGCCTGTCACCACTTCAGTAAACCAACATTCACTGGGCAGTTTTGAGGTGATTTGGGTAAGAATCTACAGGTTCAAAACCCTAAGTGACCACAGGCAGGATGGGGCCACTGGAAACTATGTTTCCCTGGCTTTGAGCACCTTGGTCCATTTACCCAAGTCTGTCATTCAGTCTTTTTATAGGACTAAGACTGGCCGACACTCATTCAAAAAGAGAGAAAAGAAAAAAAAAAAAAAAAAACTTGAAACCTCAAAGTAAAGGCAGTAGGAAGGCAAAGTGCCCAGACACAGGAGCCTCTAAGTAAGGACAGGCAGGTTTCCTGGGAAGCCAGGCAGCTTCTGAAGGAGCAAAGGGTCCTGAAAACAAAGCAGACTGCACCTCTCTGACCCCAGACACAGGGGTGTGGCCACAGACGCATAAAGCCTTGTGCCACCTTCAAGGAAATGCAGGTAACTCCTGTGCTGCACACATGGACAGGGTGAAGAGAGAGGAGAGAAGGGAGATGGCTGAAGCCAGGCTGGGAAACAGGGCTATATCATAAGGAAACTACCATGAGCATGAGCAAGACTTTCACATACTAAGCTCAGAGCTATGAGAACGTAGTAAGGGAAGGTTTTTTTTTTTTTTCTCCTCCTTTTTCATGTGTGAGTAAAGGGTATGTGCATCCATGCTCAGATGTGTGGGGTGCAGATGCAGATGTGTGTGCGTGTGGCCAGAGGTTGACAATGGGTTGTCCTCCGCTTTATTTTGGTGGCAAGGTCTTACGTGGAACCTGGAGCTCACCAGTTCAGCTAGGCTAGTTCCAGGAGGGTCCTTCTGGCTCTACCTGTCCAGTGCTGAGGTTACAGGCAAACACTACTATGTCCTGTTTTGTTTTTGTTTTTGTTTTTTTTTTCTTTTGTTTGTTTTTACTTGAGTACTTAGGATTAAACTTAGTCTTTTGACCCGAGTAGCAAGCGCTTTACCTACTGTGCCATCTCCCTGGCCCCCAAGTAAGGAAATTTTCAGAAGGGGGGAGTGGCTTGATCTGACGTTTTAGAAAGAAATTCTTCTGCTGGTCACTGACAGGATGGGTTAGACAAAGACCAGCCCAAGAACCAGGGAAACCAATTTGGTGACTATGACATCAACAAGGGAAAATGGAGAGAATTCAAAGGCAGTGGCAGAAAGAAAGTAATGGGTCTGGGAATCTTGCTATGAAAATAGGATGTGCATTGTTTGTGGGTATAGCAAAGTGAGGAGGCCATATTTGCAAAGCACCCTCAAGATGAACTTTCTGTCTTGCTAAGATGGGAATATTCATCCAGGTTCAGGACTCACCTTTCTACCTCTTTTCACCCATCCAGAGGTGGCCTTATAGTCATTTTCCACTTACCTAAACAATTGCAAATAAATGCCAAACCTGAACAGAGAATGTAGAAGAATATCTCACAGGTTAAGTTTTTCATCTACAACAAGATGTTTTCAAGGGCCCCAAAGACATTGATCTGAGTAGCACAACCTTGGATTTTTACTTTTTTTTTTTTTTTTTTTTAGGTTGCCTGCAAATACATATCAAGTAGAAGAAAAAAGAATTGTAAAGATGGCCTGAAAACAAAAACAGATAAATTCTTTTGCTTCCACCATTTACAATATCATTAAATGTTTGTTTAAATGGTTAACATACTTTTCCCTGCAGTCCATGACCTAATCGGACAAAGTAATAACACTGACAGCTAGTTTCAATTATATAAAACTCTCCTCCCACGGATGCATGTACACCTCCAGCAGGATGTGATACATCAGGGAGGCCTCTCAAGATGCAGCCACTGTTGGGACTATGATCGTCCAAAACAGAGCCAAAATGACTTCTCTTAAAAAAGAAAAAACAAACAAAAAAAAAAAAAAAAAAAAAAAAACCAGGGGCTGGAGAGATGGCTTAGCAGTTAAGGCACTGCCTGCTATGCCTAAGGATCAGGTTCAATTCCCCAGTATCCATGTAAGCCAGATACACAAGATGGCATATGCATCTGGAATTTATCTGCAGTAGCAAGAGGCCCTGGTGTGCCCATTCTCTCTTTCTCTCTCTCTCTCTGCCTCTTTCTATCTCTCTCTCTTGCTCTCAAGTAAATAAAATTACAAGGGCTGGAGAGGTGGCTTAGTGGTTAAGGTGCTTGCCTGCAAAGGCAAAGAACTAAGGTTCAATTCCTCAGGACCCACGGAAGGCAGACGCACAAGGGGGTTCATAGGTCTGGAGTTCGTTTGCAGTGGCTGGAGGCCCAGAGGGTGCCCATTTTCTCCCTCTATCTGCCTCTTTCTCTTTCTCTCCCTCAAGTAAATAAAACAAAGTAAAATATTAATGAGAAAAAATGTACAAAACTCGACCTTCAAGTCATGCAGTGAGCTACAGAGATACAACTTCTGTGAGTTTGTCACCTATGCTAGGATGGGCTTTCTGGTGATACAGCTGTCTGTGAGTCACCTATGTTTGTGTAGGTAACCTCAATAAACTCATTGTTTTATTTATATATATATTTCGTTATAAGAGTGTTCAGGGCCTCCATATAGAAGAAAATATGGTCAAAACCCACAAAGAACAATATGACAAGTCTGCCAGAGAAACAGATAAAGAAGATGACGACAGGTGCGGCAGCTCAACACTGCCAGACCCAGTAGGGCGTGGTGGTGCACACCTTTAATCCCAGCACTTGGGAGGCAGAAATAGGAAAGGATCGCCACGAGTTTGAGGTCAGCCTGGGACTACAGAGTGAATTCCAAATCAGCTTACCTATACTACAGTGAGACCTTACCTCAAAAAAAAAAAAAAAAAAAAAAAAAAAACTGGGATGGAGAGATGGCTTAGTGGTTAAGACACTTGCCTGCGCATCCTAAGGACCCAGGTTCGATTCCCCAGTACCCACATAAAGCCAGATGCACATGGTGGTGCATGTATTTACAGTGGCTGGAGGCCCTGGTACACCCATTCTGTCTCTGTATTTGCCTCTTTCCTCTTTCTCTCTCTCTCTCTCTCTCAAATAAAATATTTTTAAAACATATTTTTTTAAAAAGGAAAAAGAATCAGCTAGTTCAACATAAACATGGTTGACCATGAGACCCTACCTCAACGGAGGTGGAAAGGGAGGACAGACACATGAAAGTTTTCTCCTGACCTTCACACATGCACTATGGCACACAGGCACAATCATTTCCATGAACACAAAAATACAGACATATCATACAGATGTATCCAACACACCACACACACACACACACACACATGCCCCTAAAATAATAATAAATTAAAAAGAAATGGCCTCATTTTGTTAGGTGAAGGTTTTATAGTACGCCATGTCTTCCGCTGATTGGATATTGCTGATCTTGGGGGAGATGCTGTTTTGCTTATGTCTTATTGCTTTTTACCAGTGTTTTTCTCCTTTGGTTGGTTTGGGCATGTTTCATGTGTTTGTTTGTTCATGTGGCATACATCTTCCTTTATGCCAGGTGCAGTGCTTCACTCCCCCTGATGCTTTCCCAACTTCAACACCTCTTTCTTTCTCTCTCTCTCTTTCTTTCTTTCTCTTTCTTTCTTTCTTTCTTTCTTTCTTTCTTTTTTTTTTTTTTTTTTGAGATAGTGTCTTGCTGTAGTCCAGGCTGACCCGTAATTCACTCTGTAGTTTCAGTGAGGGCTCGAACTTACAGCAATCCTCCCACCTCTGCCTCCACAATGCTGGGATTAAAGGCGAGCACCACCATGCCCGGCCCAGGTTTACACATTCAAACTCTTAATGTCTAACTTCCTGCAAAACCCAAACACAACCAGTGACCCACCCAAGAGAAGCCTCAAGACCCTTTCTTCCACTTTATAGAAGAAAGGTATTGCTTACAAACATTTTGAATACCCAGGCATTCAAGTACTAATTTCTCCACAGCAAAGTTTAAAACTGATGCGGCCGGGCATGGTGGCACACACCTTTAACACCAGAACTCAGGAGGCAGAGGTAGGAGGACTGCTGAGAGTTCAAGGCTAGCCTGGAACTAGTCAGTTACAGATCAGCCTGGGCTAGAGTGAGACTCTACCTTGAAATCAACAACACAATTAATAAAAATAATGATTTGCTGAGAATCAACCCTGGAGGGAAACAAGTTATTTCACAGTATTTCTATGTGGTCTTCAGCACATAATAACCAAATATACTGAAATATTCACTATGCACCAGTCATAATCACAAATGAAACCCATTTTGGAAGTTAGGATTTAGACAAATGAAAAAAAAAATGATTCTACTACCCCTTTTCATCCTTGCGCACTCACAAGTGACCATTGCTCATATTTAAGTGATCCTATTTAGAAAGATAAGAACTTTATAAACAAATGCTTTGGAAACGCGATGACTGGACAAATGACAAAAGCGAAAATCCTATAAAATAAGGCTCATGTTTCCACAAGGAAAGATCAAAGCAGAAAGTAGGCTGTGATTTACGACTTATGAGCTATTACAAACTACAAGAAAACTGATGTATAATTGAAAAAAACAAAATCCATCTTGTCTTCCTCTAGCTGGATTAATAAATTAAACACACACACACTCACACACACACACTCACACACACACTTACTCCAGCCTGTGTGTCTAAGTTTCCTTCAGCCTGATACAAAGTAAGAAAAGGCACACAGCCAAAAATAGACTATAAAAATAGATTATTATTGATCTTGCATCATTTCTGCAACACTTTCCTTAAGGAATTTGAAACAAAGGAAATAGCGCATCAGTTAAAAACTTTTTAACAATACCTTTCATTTCCTAGAACACAAAACAATTTCTTGAGTTTCTGTATGATTTTTTTTTAGTTTGAATGCTCTCTCTCCAAAAAACCCAGAGTTCAGAAATGCATATTTCCTATGGAATGGCAGCCTTGCCAAATGTGCATTCAATCTGCATGTACCTGCAGACCACCAGTTCTATTAGCATAATCAATAGTCAATTTACAGAGCAGCCCAGACAGCACTGAAAGTGAACGTGCATGCCATTATTGGAAGAACGGTGAATTAATAGTTGTTTGTGGAAATACATTCAGTTGGATTCATCAAGATTATGTGATCATATATTAAATATGCTTATAGTATGGACACCATATTTAACCATATTAGGGAGCCTAGTGTGGTGGCACACACCAGTAATCCTAGCACTTGAGGTAGAGGCAGGAGGATCAGGAAGCCAAGGTAGTATGTCTCAAAGAAAGAAAGAAAGAAAGAAAGAAGAGAGAGAGAGAGGGAGGGAGGGAGGGAGGGAGGGGGGAGGGAGGGGGAGGAAGGAAGGAAGGAAGGAAGGAAGGAAGGAAGGAAGGAAGGAAGGAAGGAAGGAGATATATAATGAGATAATCTCTCTCTACATATATATATATATATACATACATCAAGTAATATCAACTAAAATAATCACATATAGGAGGAAGTTCAGAGCATGGATGATACACACCTTCATTTATTTATTATTTGCTCAAGACAGAATAAACAGACATGTGTGTGTGTATTTATAAGCATAATTCACAGTAAAATTATGTAGGAATCCTTTCAGAATGTGGCCAGAAGGGCCAGGATTTGCCCTTCCTTCTTTCCTTTCTTTTTTTTCTTTTCTTTTCCTTCTTTCTTTCCTTCCTTCTTTCCTTCGTCCTTCCCTCATCCACTCTCCCTCCATTTCTCCCTTCCTTTCTTCCTCTTTGTTTCCTTCTTATTCTTATGGGTTTCAAGATGGCATTTTCATAATACATATCATTAGGGATCATCTCATTTTGTTTCTCTTTCCAGTTTATTGTTGGTGGTGTTGCTTTTGTTTGCACATTTGTGTGTTCCTGATAGTACCAGGAAATCACACCCAGGGTTTTTACATGCCAAGCACCCTCTGCCACTGAACTACACCTTGGCTGTCATCAATCTGATTTTCTTAACAGAATAAGGAAACAAATTCAACCAAGCTCACTACTGTTAACCCGTATTTTTTCAAAATTCCAACAGTTAGAAACTTTACATTCAGGCAACCTTAACAAAAAATTAAACAAACTCTGCTGCATCTTAAATACCATCTAAATATGTCAAAATTAGAATAAATGGGTAGAAGAGATGGCTTAGCAGTTAAAGTTCTTGCCTGCAAAGCCTAAGGACCTATGTTCAGCTTTTCAGATCCCACTTAAGCGAGATGCACAAGGTGACCCAAGTACGCAAGGTCGCACATGCGCACAAGATGGTGCACACCTCTGGAGTTCTAGTGCAGTGGCTGGAGGCCCTGGCGTGCCAATTCTCTCTCTCTCTCTCTCTCCCTCTCATAAAACATAATTTTTAAAAAATTAGAATAATTATTTCAGGAATAGTAGCATCAGTTTTCCACCAATTCTTGAGCCGACTCATCTCCAACAGGTTTATCATCTTTCACAGCAATGAAAAAAAAAAGAATAAAAGATTAAGAAAAAACTATGTCTAAATGTGGAACATTTCAGAAAAGATAATAGACATGCATTTGGGAAAGTAAAATGCCTTTGCCTGCCAGTGGGAATATGAATTTCTTTTCCCCTGCTGTTTCACACAGGTACTTAGAGCCAAAGTCAGGTTCCATGGCTACAGTTTTGCAGCCCAAACACCACTGGCATATTCCTATGGCTCAAACTCCCAGCAAGTGTGCTGACCTTTAACCCTTGCATGACAATATCAACAGCAAGACTTTGAAAGGCTCTTCAAGCAGGCACTGCTTCTGGGGAGATCTTACCCGAGGCAGTGACTGGAAACAGTTCCCCCAGGCATCTGTGAACCCTCCCACCTCCACCAATACAACACCTCCCCATCCAGTTCCAGAACCACTCAGCTGTGTTCTCCCAAGCCTTTAATGACACAATTAGGGATTTGTCAGCCTTCATTTCAAGACTCTCTCTCTCAGGTGTCAATGACTCATATCAAATCACTTTTTTTTTCCCCCTTGGAAAAGCAACTTTCTCTCAGGGAAGATGAGGGTGAGATAGTGATGGTAAAATAGCCCTAAATGCGTGTGGTAGTTTGAATGTGATAGTTTAAGTATATGGCCTCAGAGAATCTGTCATCTTGATTAAACTTCTTACTTGAGCCCCTAGCAGGCAGATCCCTGCTACTAGGAGGCTGTCACTGAGGGAGGATCCCGGACTCCAGCCTTAAGGAGTGTTTAAGGGTGGATCGGAGTATACCCATAGTAGGTACTAGGTGTGTTCAGAGCAGTTTGAGCTCTGATGGTTAGTGCTTGCTGGTGGCTTCTTCCCTCCCTCCCCACACACACTTGGACACAGAAGCAAGCCAGCTTGTTCTGCCATTGACGGTATTCCCCTGGATTGTGTTAGCCTGAAATATACCCTTTCTCCCATAAGCTGTGTCTGGTTGGATGTTTGTCCCAGCAACAAGGAACTGACTCCAGCAATGCCTAGAGCAACAGGCCACAGAAAGATGGAAGAAAGACTTAGCCGCCCAAATGTCATTTCCGTCTCTTGCTTTTGTTACTGACTGGCCCTGGCATCTTCTATTGGAAAGCAGGAGATGACTTCTCACCTTCATGTGAAAAGCCTACCTTCTGCTGATTCAGATTTGGCAACTGGATGCACCCAGTGTCTGTGCCTCCATTTCCTCATCTATGACATGGGAACAGTGACACCTGACAGGATCCATGGATGTCCAGATGAAGTCACAGTGTCTCTAGCAGCAGGTTTCGAGTTGTAAAGTATTTTGCCACAAATAGTGCACACAACCCTCTACTGGCTCCGTGGTCACCTTTTCATAGGAGAAAACGGTTAGTAAGAATTGGATATGAGGGCTGCAGAGAAGGCTTAGTGGTTAAGGCATTGGCCTGCAAAGCCAAAGGACCCAGGTTCAACTCCCCAGGACCCACGTAAGCCAGATGCACAAAGGCGCATGCATCTGGAGTTTGTTGGCAGTGGTTGGAGGCCCTGAGCCCCCATACACCCATTCTCTATCTGCCTGTTTCTCTCTGCTTCTCTCTCAAACAGACAAATAAATTAAAAAAAAAAAAAATTCTAAAAGAATCAGATATTGAAGTCCACCCAGTTTCTCTTGGGTTTTCTGCAGAAAGGAAAACAATTTCTTTTCCGTACAATGAGGCAAATTGGCCACAAAACTGTCTCACCCCACTCTTAATAGATTTTACAGCAAAAAAGGAAGAAGAAAACGAGGATTCTCCTTCAGCTTCCCAATGGTCGTCTATAATACAAAGTTAACAAAGACTTGCTAAGGATCAGCTATGTAGTCAACACATCACACTAGTTTCCTAATACAGCCATCCTGTGAGGTAGACTGACTCCTACATTGGACTGTCATACGAGCAGGGAAACTGAGACTTGGGAAGTTTCAGTGTTCAGCAGAATTCAATCTGGAATTCAATCACAAGTGTGGTCACCCTCGTATCAATTCACTGTGACATGTTAACTCTTCATAAAGGACAAAGAGCCAAAGAACTGACTGCTAAAATTTGAGTAAGGAAGGTGACACTCACATGGCAGAGGTCCCATGCTTTGGCTTTGTGAGAACTTGGGGGGTGGTGGGCCACTGGGAAGTTGCCCATGTTCTGATGAATACCCCCTCCACCCGTGCTCATGTAAGCAATACAAATTAAACTCAGTGGGTTACATAACATGACTGGGAATTAGTAGGGAGGAGAAAAAAGAGGAATGGGTTCAACAAGAGTTGGAAATGGGCCAAAAGAATATAATGGTAGGTGAATATGATCAAAATTACATTGGATACACATATAAAGCTGTCAAATAAAGAAAGGAGGCTGAGGTAGGAAGATTGCCATGGGTTCAAGGCCAGCTGGGCTACAGGCAGAGTTCCAGGTCAGCCTGGGCTATAATGAGACTCTGCCTCAAATGAAAGTAATGGACATACACGCATACAACAAAAAAAGAATCCTGAGTATCCAGGTGTGGTGACACATGCCAGGAAATCCCATCACTTGGGAAGGGGGGCAGAAGATCAAGAGTTCAAAGTCATGTTCAGCTGAGGGCGATAGGGAGTTGTCACATTTCCTTCTAAGACCGGAGTATGTCCGTCCATGGACGATAGAATTGTAAATCAAGAGACTGAGACTGTCCCTGCCTGACCCACTGCAAAGCCACAGAGTGACTCAGAACATGGTCCACGCGGTGTCTGGATCTTAGGAGTAATGGGAAGGGTGGTCCGGGGAGCTCTCGGCTCTGTGGCGCTGTCCAAGGTCTGCGTCCTCTATCACACTCAGCGGTGTCCCTCCGCACCTTCCTAACGAGGCTCCAGCCACGGCTGACCTTCCAGGAAACCTAACCACCACCTTTTTAAACATGTTTTCTGGAATCCCCGTACGAAATGGCCCCAAAGTGAAGTCTCCTCAGCCACTTGCTATCATTGGAGGATATCACACTCCTTCAAAGTGACCCCTCCCAATCCCCCTGGCTCTCCCCACTCCACATTTCATTACAACTCCTCTCACTTCATTTAGTATGAAGGTTGAAGGGGAAAGGATACATAGACATTTCAAAGTCATCTGACTGGAAATATTAAGGAGCTAGAGTCTGCGTGGAAAGGCAAACTTCAGGATAGTTACCATTTACTCAAAATACAGAAGAGTGTGTCCATAAAAAGAGTCCCACTGCCAAATGGACACCAAGGTTGGCCACTGGCTAGGCAAAGGGTGAAGCTGAAAAGGATAGACAGAATCAAGCCATCTGAGAGTGGAAGTGGGGTGGCATCATGGATTAAAGAGAGAGAGGGAAGGAGAGAGAGAGAGGAGGAGGAGAAGGAGAAGGAGAAGGAAGAGGTCTGGCCGTTGAACAAACAGAGAAGGACAAATAATAATAATGTAAATGAAAGTTAAGACAAAATTTCAGGCAGTCTACCCCAAGGTAAGATTCCCAGTAAGAGGAAAGTAGTAGCTAGGCACGGCCAGGCAAGACCCAGCGGCTCTACTAACAGCCCGGCAGCAGACACTGCCTGCGTTCTCCACTAACCTTCTCACTCTCTACACAGGAGAGCCCACAGAAGCCCTCTCTGAGCCTAGAAGACAATACAACAAAGTGACTGATGACTGGGGCAGTGTAGAAAACCATACCCTCACTGACTTAACTGCTTTGCAGACCCAAGCCTAGGTTTACCTTCTCAATGTAGGGATTGTTAACATGTCCACTGTGATTAAACCTTAGCGAACATACACGAATTATTTGCCGGGGGTTCCTCCCCAAGTACAATTAGACTATCTTTGCAAGGAGCCCAAAAAATACCAAGCGGACTTGCTAGAAAGATGGCAGAGGCTCCGAGGTTAATTACTTGGACCTCGTGAGGCTTCCATTATCTTTTCGTTGGAATTTCTGCAGAAACTTTGCTTTCAGAATCCTCTCAATATTAACAAAGAGAAGCTGGGATGTGGCCTTGATGGTTGTGATGGCCAGTGGCACAGAATTCGCCTTGGTGGACTAAACCTAGAAACACGTGTGTGTGGGCACCCCTCACTCACACCCTCAAGCCTTCACCTCCTGAATAGGGCTTCAGAAAGAGCTTTCTTCAGTCCAGCACGGTATTCCATACCTGTTACCCCAGCATGAAGGAGGCCAACTTGGGCTATGGAGTGCAGTGTTTATCTCATAACAGAAGGAAGAAAGAAGAGAGGTAGGATGGATGAGGGACAGGAGGAAAGAATAAAAGGAAAAGGGGAAAGATCATATTCATCCTTGCTGTACTTGAAATCCTCCATTCTTCAGTGATAATGCAAAAGAAGCTTTTTAGAACAGGAAAAAAAAAAAGATGTACACCAAAGGGTGTATAAAAGTGAGAAGACAAGCTGGAGAGACAGCTTAGCAGTTAAAGCGCTTGCCTGCAAAACCTAAGATCCCAGGTTTGATTCCCCAGAACCCATGTAAGCCAGATGACATGGTACTACATACATCTGGAGTTTGTTTGCATTGGCTAGAGGCCCTGGTGTGCCCATTGATATTCTCATTCTTTTCTCTCTCTCTCTCTCTCTCTAATAAATAAATAAATTAATTTAATTAAAAATATTTTTAAAAGACCTTTGAAAATATGAATAAGACACATTTACTAGACACTTCCCATCTACCTGAAACTAAGAGATGATAGGAATTAACTCTTGGTTTTCACAAGAACTCTGTGCATTAGGCACTATTATTACCCTCACAGAAATCCAGCACAAAGTGGCTTAACAATTTGCCTAAGGTCGATCACATTAGAATTTCAGACCAGAGTCTAGTTCAACACCCGTGCCTGACCCACCACATTTACTTTCTCCAGGGACTAAGTGCTGGCTGAGCATTTCTCATATTTCTAGAAATCCATCTAAGTGCCTGAAGAGCCAGGAGTGGATAGAGGGAAACAAAACTTGCAGGCACTGTAATGGGGGACACAGGATGGAATGAGGGGTTAGAAAAAACAAAAACAGTAAACCAAAAGTTTCTATGTCGGACACAAAACCCTTCAATGACTAGAAAAAAAAAAAAAACACTTGGAAAGGGGAAAATAAGAATTCTGATCTTCTGCTCAGCAAAAGAAAAAGAAATGACCAAGCACAAAGTGAAAGGAAGAACTAAGAGAAATACTTGCAACACAGAAGTCAGGCAAAGGACTGCTTTCCTTTCTTAATATTGATTTATTAATCTGAGAGACAGAGAAAGAGAGAAGGAGAAGGAGAGAGAATGGGTGCACCAGGGCCTCCAGCCACTGCAAACCAACTCCAGTTGCATTGCCACTTTATGTATCTGGCTTTACTTGGGTACTACGAAACTGCCTTTTAAAAGCAAACACCTTTAACCACTGAGCCATCTCTCCAGCCCTAAGGACTGCTTTTATTTTTTTATTTTTTTCTATTAATTAGAAACTGTTGTATGGACAACTCATATATTGGTCCCATTCCCCTCCCCCCGACCCACTTTCCACTGAGGACACTCCTCCAGGGGCACGGCTTTTCTTAATGATACGAGCGGCTCTTTCAGCCCAAAAGAAAAGTAACAGCACCCAAAAAGCCACTGACAGAAAAACAAATACTGTTTACATACATTTGTAAAGATGCTCCCTCTCCCTCATAATCACAGAACTGCTATAATTAAAGTGTCACTGGCGTGCCAGTTGTTTTGCTTGTTCACAGGTCATGTTCTTAAAGACACTCGTGAATCTCTGACACTCGCTAACCCTGTGGCTAATGGCAAAATGCACTGGTCTTAGCTCTGAGGGCATGCTGACTAGCATCTATCAAACTTTTAATATTCCTATTAACCAGTAATGTGAGGAACGTACACCATATAATATGACCATATGTGTCAGCAAGAAAGTATGGATGTTCCTTGAAGCAACATTTGTAAGTGATGAGCTAAAGAGCTATCCTGATACCCACCAGTGGAGGTGATGGCAATCTATCATGGTGGATAGAGCAGAGCTGTCAGAATAAAGGGGGGGAGGGACCAAGGTGCTGATACAGAACAGTTGCTAGGAAACACTTTGTGATGGCTTGGAAATACTTCGTCCCCCCACAGGTTCATGTGCTAGGAGCTTGATCACAGTTGTGGTGAGGGGATGGAACTATTAAGACGTGGTGTCCTTGAGGCTGGAGAGATGGTTTAGTGGTTAAGGCATCTGCCTGCAAAGCCAAAGGACCTAAGTTCCATTCCCCAGGACCCACGTAAGCCAGATGCACTAGGTGGCACATGCATCTAGAGTTTGTCTACAGTGGCTTGAGGCCCTGGAGCACCCATTCTCTCTCTTTCTCCCTCTATCTATCTGCCTCTTTCTCTCTCTCTCTCACACTCTCTCTCAAATAAATAAAAAATAAATAAAATTATTTAAAGAAAAGACATGGTGTCCCATGGAAGGTGACTCAGGACACCATCCTCAAAGGGGATTGAGGCTGGTCTCTCCAAAAATGGATTATTTCTCATCAGAGCAGCTGGTCTTAAAGTTAAAAAGTCTATGCCTTGTTTCCTTGTGCCTACAGCCAGTTCCCTTTCTGTTACCCTTCTGTTACCCCACCATGTTGTAACACAGCACACACAGAAAGAGAGAGAGAGAGAGAGGTGGAGCACGCAAAGAATGGTCCAGGTGGCTGCCTAAGTGCCTGACTATTGGCTATTCTCGTCCTCTCTGGATCATCGTGAAACACAAAGTGGGAGGAGTAACATATTATTAGCCTGATCAGCCTGTCCCTGGTCCTGGTGATGAATCTCACTCCAAACAGGATTGGAGAATTACATGGATGATAGTAAGGTCTGGACTCATTTATCCTCATAAAGACTAGAGACTTTGATGCATTCTGAAAAATAGTATCACACTCAAAAAAGAAACAATAGGAAATTGCTAAAAAGTTAAAATGGGAAAAAAAAATGTTAGACGTGATGGTTCACACCTATACCTCCAGCACTTCGGAGGTAGAAGCAGGAGGACTAAGAGCTCAAGGCCAGCCTGTGCAATGCAGTGAGTTCCAAGTTCAAAGACAGTCTGGGCTACAGAACGTTCTGACCAAAAGAGAGAGAGAGAAGAGAAAAAAAAAAGGAATGAAAAGATGGGAATCAAAGGAGAAAAAGAAAAGTGAGAACAAAACGTAGTGCTTTTACAGCAGTTACTATTTTTATAACCTCATGCTGTCTTTGTACATGTTTTGAATTAGAAAGTACACTTACAGGTTGGATGTGCCCTGCTATTCTTGTGGTGGTCACTAATGTGGAAACTGTGCTAAGAATTTGCAAGGATTATCAGAATCAGCATTGTTACATGACTGGGGTATATTTCCCTATATATGTATCTGATAAAATCAATTGGACAGTTGTTAGAATGGCTTCTGTTTCAAAAATAAAAGTTTTATCCTGCAAATCAGGAGCATTCTGAGAATTAAAACAAACCCCGATATTTGAAGAGCAAATAGACTGTAAGTAAGCAAAACCTCAGTGGATACAGAAGCAGGCAGTTTATTGAAATGCAAAAAGTAAGCTCCCCAAATTAAAGATGGCCAGACATGTGTGCAAGTTATCTATGCTAACAATGTGAATGGGTTGTCAATTGTATTACCTGAAAATATATTACTATTGCGACACTAGGGTGCAATGGAATTATCACATAGACCATATCCTTTGTTTCATCCCCAATTCCTAGCATACTTGGGTTGCTAAATGACAGGTGTGTGATAATACCTTAAGTAAACAAATCGCTCAATTGATACCTTTCTTTTTGGGTTCACCATCTCCATTTCGGTCATGGGATGCAAAGAAAAGGGAGAGAAAGCCAGGTATGGTGGTGCATGCCTTTAATCCTAGTACTCGGGAGGCAGAGGTAGGAAGATTTCCATGAGTTTGAGGCCACCCTGACCAGCCTGGACCAGAGTGAGAGAGACCCTACCTCAAAAAACCAAAAAAAAAAAAAAGAAAGAAAGAAAGAAAGGGAGGGAGGGAGGGAGGGATAAGGAAAGAAAGAAAGGGGAAAGAAACCTTCACTCTTAAAAGTTTTCCTGTCAGGCTGGAGAGATGGCTCAGTGGTTAAGGCACTTGCCTGCAAAGCCTAATGACCAGAGGTTCAGTTCTCCAGTAGCCCCATGTAAAGCCGGATGCACAAGTAAGCACATGCATCTGGAATTTGTTTACAGTGGCAGGAGGTCCTGGCACACCCATTCTCTCCCTCCCTCTCTCTCTCTCTCTCTCTCAAATAAATAAGTAATTTTTTTTTTAAGTTTTCCTATCAAAGCAGGAAACGGACTTCCTGCTGAGGTGGTTTTATGACCCATAAGGTACAAATGGGACACAAAGGGAAGGGTCATGTAATCTCCAGGTCAAACGGGGTCCTAAGGGATGAAAACCGTATTCAAGACATTATTATTCAAAACTGCTCTGAGAAATATCAACCTAGACCTGTATGAAGCTAATTAATATCACTGAAGGTTTGGAACCTGTTGCTGTATGAAAATGCTGCCAGCACTTGGACAAATAAATAAATGCAAATTCAAGAGGACTGGGTAATAATATAAGTAGAGCTAAATTCCAATGCTGTCCTTAAAGCAATGCACTTTGACTTGGGCTCAAATGTTTGTACTGACATAGGCACGAGCTCATCCCACTACGAAAATGCACCTGAGACCCAGTCAAGGCAGATGACACATGCACATATGTACACACATGCATGCACACACACACACTCACACACATGCTAGCACAATTTCAAGTTCAAACTAAGTATTGCTGCAGGACCTGCTCCTCATGAGACACAGAAAAATCCAGGAACAGATCTGGGGCTCCCATCTTGAAGCTATAATTGCTCTGTGGGATGTCCAGAGCTTGAAGGGACTGGGTTTTCCATACAGAACCTCGGCCAGCTATGTGTCTTTCCCTATTAACCCCTGAAATAGCGGTTCTTGATATGAAATCAGTGAAAATTCAGATTGTCCACCTAAGTTTGGCAACTTTGTCCCACTTTGATTTTTTTTTCCCATTAGTTACATCTCAAATAAGTTAGTAATTTTGAAGTATGTCTGCCCATTCATATGAATTATTTATCAACTTGCAAGAGTCACAGTTTTCTTCATGTGAGAATTCTATAATGCTGGTGGCTAGAAGAAAATGCCCAAGTGATCGGAGTCTTCATTTGGCCGGTCAGAAATGAAGCAAGTTGGACTACCCGGAAACCAGGCACTTGGAACAAGTCAAGTATCTAGCTAAGAACTATCCCAGCCTGGAAACACTGGAGCAAAGACCCGGCCAGGAAGTGACCCCAGAAGCCTACCTGGGGTTCTAAGGATGCAAACCAGAAAGTAAGAGGAAGTTACATAAAATAGGAGTTATAAAGTGGTATGATCATCCTAGAATGGTTTTATATGAAGATTACAATTTGAAATCATGCTGTAATATTTTTGTTAATGAGATACATGATGCTGGGAGAGGCGAAAAGGATTGCATGCCCATGGCCTTTTTCTTGGGTCAGTTATACTTCCCCAAGTCCATTCACTATAGCACTTGTGTCTATGAGTAGGAAGCCCATCAAGACACCTAGTATCATTATTCCTAAACTGGTTTATACTTACAAGCCATCATATCATCAAAGCTTCTGCTTGTCTCTGCAGTGGGAGGAGGTGAATAATCAAAATTGCAAAGTGGATTTTTCAATGCCAACTCTCTGAGCTGTCTAGTATCCCATGCCTCCATGGTTAACAGAATGCACTTGTTTCACCTCAGTTTTGCATAGCAGGGACTCCTACATGAAGTTATTTTACTATTTTTTGCAATGTCAACATCACACACATTCTCTACGATCCCCTAATTAACATACAGGAGGCTATGAATTCTTTGAAATTGAAAAATAAGTAATTCATTTAACTAGTACACAATTAGCATTCCAAGTGTTATCTAGAACTTTAAGGAGGAGGAAATGATACTGTTTCACCAATGACCCAAGGCCAAAGGGAACAGAAAAAGTATCAAGTGGCTTTCATTTAAGTGGACACAGTTACCTTTAGATTAGAAGGGAAGAAAGCTCACCATTCTTAAAAAGTAAAGTTCACCTATCCTTTGATGCCTAAAACACTATAGAAAACCACCTCACTGGGAGCTGGAGGGCTGGCTTTGCGGTTAAGGCACTTGCCTGCGAAGTCTGAGGACCCATATTCAATTCCCCAGTACCCATGTAAGCCAGATGCACAAGGTGGCACATGCATCTGGAGTTTGTTTGCAGTGACTGGAGACCCTGGTGTGCCCATTCTGTCTCTCTCCGTCTCTCAACTAAATAAATAAATAAATAAAATAAAATATATATTTTTTTAATTTTTCACTGCTTCCCCTGACCCAGCTGCAGAAAGAGTTTACATGCCACAAACATGTTCCTCCTCATTTGCCTCATTTCCTTCCAACAATTAAAAAGCAATGGAAGGGATTTATCCTTTTTTCTCCCTGTTTTCTTGACTGTAAGCTTCACAAGAGCAAGGCTTATATGCCTGTCTTATTGGCCAAGTGAATCCTCACAGCTGTTGGCATAGGGGTGGAAGGGCGGGCAACCTAAATGAGGAACTAAGCCACGTCACAAAGAGTAAATCTGAATCCTACAGAAGGGAAGACAAGCAGTCACCCCAAAGTGCACACAGCCAATCAAAGCTCACCCCTCTCTTTGCCCTTCCCACTCCCCTCAGTTCTCCCAGCTAGCCTAACATCCGTGTCACAGGGCCATGACCATGACTGTTTGTTTTCATTCTAGACTCTTTCCAGGAACTAATATGCATTCCCTGGAGTCTGCAGTCCCTTGCCTCCTGTGTGTACAACACTGCACATACATACACTGACAACAGGAAATTCCCCTATAGACAGGAAGTGCAGGCTCCAACAGAGCACTGCAGAGTCCAGCTAACCCATGATCCCCATCAAAAGTCCCATGATGGGGCTGGAGAGATGGCTTAGCAGTTAAGCACTTGCCTGTGAGGCCTAAGGACCCCGGTTCGAGGCTTGATTCCAGGACCCACGTAAGCCAGATGCACAAAGTGGAGCATGCATCTGGAGTTCATTTGCAGTGGCTGGAGGTCCTGATACGCCCATTCTCTCCTCCTCCCCTCCTCTCTCTCTCTCTCTCTCTCTCTGTCACTCTCAGTCGAGCCTGATAAAACAACTATGACAAGTGAAACCATGAGGAATGCTGAAGTCAGTCTGATCCAGGCACTTAGGGTTCCTCAGGCAGCTCTATTGTGAAGGTAGAAGATATTAAAGATGTAAAAAAAGCTGAAAATTGGCTCTAAAGTCAAGACACAGTTTAAAGCATTGTAGCATTGTTTTAGAGTCCTAGTCACTGAATCCCCTATAATTTAGCAACTTATAGTTCGTCCATCTATGGACTCCACTTCCGTACAGGTTTTCACAAGGTATGATGTATTTAACTTATAGAACTGCTGTCAAGAACTCCATCCCGACATCAGGAACTCTGTCCCAATTGTAAGTTTCCACTTTGAGACATCCTCAGTACACTGAAGGGATGAAAAAAAAAAAAAACTTTTAAGCATCAGTTATAAGAAAAATGGTTAATAAGAATAAGGAAGCGACAATGATAGGAGATTTCAATTCTAAAGGAAATCGTGTTCCTTGAAATGATATCAATTTTTTGTTTAAGAAGTGATTGACAGGCTGGAAAGATGGCTTAGTGGTTAAGGCACACGCCTGTAAAGACTAAGGCCACAGGTTTGATTCTCCAGGTCCCACATAAGCCAGATGCACATGGTAGCACATGTATCTAGAGTTCGTTTGCAGTGGCTAGAGGTCCTGGCGTGCCCATTCTCACTCTCTGTCTCTGTCTCTCTCTCTCCCCCCACATCTGTCTCTAATAAATAAATAAATAATAAAATCTTTAAAAAAAAAAAAAGTGATTGACATATAGGAACTTGCTTCAGAAAAACACACTGTGTGTACAACATAAGAGCATGTTGATGTATGGACACACTATATATGTGCATGGCTCATAGTATATTGTGATAACCAAAGAGCTGAAGGCTACTGGCTTCATATATGTTAAAAAAATCATAACCAAAAGTATGAAACTGCAGTTGCAATAAAATTCCACTATGATGAAAATGCACATTCTACATGTCAATTCCTAGACATTACTCAGTTTGGAAAAGACACTTTTCAAACTACATCATCTCCATTGGAGAACAAGACTTAACAGTCAATCCATGTCCAACATGCCCCCATGCAGAAAGGAAACACTGACTGTATTTTTCTCCTCAGAGTTTTTCAAAGCATTTACTATGCTGTGACATTAAAGTCATGGTATATTAAAATAATCTTTAGGGATGGAGAGAAGGCTTAGCAGTTAAGGCTCTTGCTTGCAAAGCCCAAGGACCCTGGTTCGATTCCCAGCACGCCTGTAAGCTAGATGCACAAAGTGGCACACGCTTCTGGAGTTTGCAGTGGCTGGAGGCCCTGACATGACCATTCTCTATCTGTCTATCTCTCTGCTTGCAAATAAATAAATATTTTTAAATGACATTTAAAAATATAAAGTCATCTTTTTTAAATGCCTTAGAAATGGGAGTTTCTAGACAGTCATATTTAAATCTTGAATTTTAAAAAAATAATCAAATCATAAACCTCTGCCAGCAGACATCCAGAATAGAAATGCTAACTATGGTGTGCACTGCCACAGTAATGATTCCCCCCAAGATCAGCCCAGTGCTCATAGCTGTGACAGGGTCCCCCAGCGGCAGGTGACTGCTTCTTGATCATTATCCCTGCTAAAACTGAAGCTACTGAACTTGTAAAGAATTCTTATCTTACTGAAATTCTTTCATCTCTAATAATTACTAAACTGGCATAATTACTGGTACTAGAGGTGGGATGTGATGCATGTTAAAAGCCCAAGCTGCCTAAAATTAAAGTTTTTTTAAAAAAAAAAAAACATTCAAGCAAGTTTTCAAAGATTTATCTTGTGTCAGGCTTTTATGCCAAGAGTTGCATAATTATTTAAACCTTTTAAAAGCTTTCCTTACACTATTTGATTAATACTATAACAGAGCTATTTAAATTTGCTAATGTTAACTTTAATGCGTAAGTTTTAATTGCTTTGCAATAACATTGTTGAAGAATGTATTTTAAGTCAGACAAATACACTTCCATTACCACCAACAAGGTATGTGCCGCCCTGGCCAGTGCACCGTGTAATCCCCAAACAAAACCACAGGAACACATTTCACATTTAATTGAAATGAGATTAAAAAGTCACAGGCCCCCACAACCCCTCCCCAAAGAACTAACTTTAACCTTTGACAACACACCAGGAACCAATGGAGAAAAAAAAATTAAATACATGTGAGAAAACACTCAGCTAGAGGGTTGATTTAGAAAGCCTTTGTGTCAAAATCTCACACAATTCTAGAGGTCTTTCACATACTACTTAAGGACAGCCTTTACGTTTTCCAAGCCATAAGGCTGCTAAGAACTGAAGCAAATGGTTCAAGTCTTAGGATCACTTTTCTCTCCTTAAAACTAAAAACCTGGATATCACATCTATTTTGATCCGACCATAGGGCATGCATTCTCTGGCAACAAGATGAATGACAATAAACCAGCAATGTGAATTGTGTCAGATGAACTAATAGAACCCAGTGATAGGAAAAACAGGTCTTCCCCAGATTCTTAACTGACCTTGGTAGACTTGATTTTTTTCCCCACCATCAAAGTCCTTCTCCTTATAGCATGCTCTTATGTCGAAATGAAAATACGAGTAGACATCATACATTTCAACTTATGTCAACAAGTCTTTTGCTTGACTTTATCAGACTAGCCAACTCACAGATCCCCTTTAAAATAAAGGAAGGCTTTGCTACTGCTCCTATATAATAAAAAGAAATCTACAAAAAGACTTGCACTTCTCAAATAAGTAAAAAGTTGAAAAATTCTGTCAGCACTGTTAGATGTCACCTATGTCAAAAAGAATGTCTACAATGGATTTGAAGGGATCTGGGAATACTCTGGCAAAACAAAACAAAACAAAAAATATATTAACAGCTTGCTTCATAAAAAGCTGCTGATCTCAAATCCTTTTGTAATTTCATTTTTACATGTATGCTTTTACGTTCACTATCCTTTATTTTCTTTTTTCTTTTTTTACCCTTTTTTTGGCTGTATAAAGAAAAGCTAGCAATCCACTCGTGCATCAAACAGATGTTTTTGTTTAGAAGGCCAAGTGGAATCTTACGCATCTTGTGTCTTCCCTTTAAGAAGAGGCTGCCAGAAGGGCTGGGATGATAAGAGCTGCGTTTTGGAAAACACTCACTGGACCATCAGTTCTGGAACTTTGACTAGACTCGTGGGATTCTTGCCAACTGTAATTGCTGTTTTTGTTTATTTCGAATTGTCTACTGATTGGACTATAATCAGTGTAATGACTTCAACATCTAGTCAGTATAATTCAGAGGTGGTGGAGGCAAGAAAGAGTTACTGTCTGATGGACGAATAGTAGTCCAACTCATACGGTCACAGGGGCATGAATGTCAAACCCTGAGCTTCTGTAGGTTTTCCAACAATTGGGCTTTTTTAGTATCTCAGTCTCAAACGTCACAGTGCATGTTTCTACATGCCACACAATTAGCAGAGTGCTTTGCCTTCACAAACTATGGAAAGGAATAATGTTCTATCTAATATAGACGTGTGTGTGTGTGTGTGTGTGTGTGTGTGTGTGTGTGTATGTGCACATGTATATCTTAATTTTAGAATGTACCCTTAGGTTAAGATCTAATTATGAAAAAGGGAGTCATACTAACCCTATCTAAAACTAATCTTCAGGAATTTTTGGTAACTATCTTGCATTTTTTGATAATTAAAACGAAAATATTAGGCAGTGGTATTTCACATAAAAGCCAGCCTTTCATTGTATGTTTCTTAATATACCATTATTTCCAAACCTAAACTCTAGTGGGGAGGTTGTTTTGTAAGAATATAGAGAATATGGAATGTAAGGGGGACTCTGTGGTTGCCATCCTTCACATGTCTACCTACAGAAATTATACACACACACACACACACACACACACACACACACACACACACTTGAGAAAGGAACATATGACTAAATAAGACTAGGAAGTTTAATCTTTCTCTTACATTTGGGGTCCAGTAATACCCCCTGTGAAGCCTTTCTTGTTTTGTAACACCTGTACTGCTTAGAGCTTATACAGTGTAAGAGACAGGTTTTGTGACTTTCCAAAGGTTTGCAACTTCACTGCCTTTTCATTCAGGTTCTATAATTTATATTTCTTCTTTAAATTATGAACTGAGTTTTTGCCACTTCGTTGTATTTCTAAAATAATTACTCCTCCTTTTTTTAAAAAAAATCCATTTATGAATACAAAAGACGGTGAATGGGGAAGAAAGGTCAGTGCAAAGTGTGATAATTTCAAAACGTGCCAAGTTACAAAGGGTTAGCAGCGGGCACAGCCAAGTTAAACAAGGCACTCTGGGGTTCTCTTTCTCCCTGGCTCCCACCATTCCTCTCTTGAGGTTCCTGGTATGAGTTTATGAACACCTGAGGGTCCAGATATCCTAACTGTGTCTTGTGTTTAACTTGGCTGTTTCAATGACTAAGTACTCCCCTCTCTCCTTCCCAGCTTTATAACTTGGCTCTTACTGAACATGTCACACCTTTATGTAGTAGACCCTTTTCCTTCTTACTGTGTATTTTGAAGTCAACATCCAAAAAAAAAAAAGAGGAAAGAAAGAAAAAAAGTAATGTCTATGATTAGGTTAAATGGTCGAGAAATGTCCATCAAAGTAGAACCACAAGAAATAGGATAAAGAGCCAGTGAGGGAAAAAAAAAAAAAAATAGGAATAGGTCACAACTGACCAATTTGAGACAACTGATTTGCTGTCTCCAAAAATAAGCTGATTGTAGAACTATTTTAGTTAGTTTCCTTAACCATTGTCTACTTTCAGGAATACAGACAAATATCCAACTCACTCCAGGAGGGGCTCATTGAAAGAGAAAGGTTGGTCTACACATTTGTAAGGACAGAGGAAGCTCTTCAAATTGATGCCAGGGCAGATGAGGTTTACACACTGGGCCTTGAGTTGCAGGAAGAGTAAAGGCATTCCAGGTTTCAAAATATATTTCACAGTTTCATAAATTAAAATAAAAAATGTATCTTTCAGGTGTTGATCAGTTTTGGTGTGCTTTACAGAAAAGTAGATGACTCAAGCCAGGCTTGCTCCCTGTAGCCAGAAATGGGTCCTCACTCTCAGGAGGTGAAGGAACAAGTTCATCACCCCAGACTTTGCTAAAAACAAAACACTGAATATTTTTAAGGAGACAGAATTATTCATTAGGAGTACCAAAATTATGAGAATTCCCCAAGTAAATTCATCTGTCACTAGAAATTTCCTGGGAATTGACATTTTTTAGCATCTGGTTAAAAGTAAAAGCTCCAAACTTAACTGTTATTTTATTCGAATGGTTTTACCTGCCTATTGTAAACTGCTCTCCTGGGGTACAAGTTTCAAATTATATCAAAAGTGACAGCCGTATCAGAAATATCTTTTGAATCTTGTTTGTTAGAGAAATAATATGCATGTAGGAAACAAGATGGAAATTGAATGCAGAACTTGGTGTTTTACTTAGAATAACCTACTGACTGTGTCTTCATGGTTCCCAAAACCTCCTTCAGGGTGGTTGGCACAAGATCCACATGTCTTTGATGCACTGTCACTCATCAAATAAAATCAGATTTTTTTTTTCATTTCTTAATGGCAAAGCCACTCATCAGCTCTTCCTGAGCGAAATAGTCAGTCCAGTACTGTATTTCCATCCCTGCTAACAGCCAGGATTACTAACGCCAGGATATTTGTCATAATAAAGCCTTCCTGAGTTTTTCAGGATCCAAGTATGACCTTCTGAGCTATATAATGGACAGAAGCCACACAGACCACTCCTAAAACACACTGGGGAGACAGGGGGGTGGGGACCACACATCCTATCCTTCCTAGAAGAAAACCTGGTAACCAAGATCCTTCAAAAAGGACTAGCTATCTCACAAAGCAACATCCAGAATGCCATTCTAGCCCTTCCAAATGCGACTCGTGTCACAATTACTCATTTGACACAGCTCATGTAAATATGGATTTTGTTTTCCAGGCAAATGCACGCCCTGAAGAAAAACAGGCCAGCTCTTCATTGAGGACTGGACTATTTTTATTTCTGTCTTCAGCCTCTCGCCCCCATCACTCACCCAGCCCACCTGAGGCCAGGCCCTCTTCTGAGAGTCTTCCAAGAAGCCATGGGGAGAAAGAACACCAATATGTTCCACGCCCACACACAAAAATGGAAGCTAAATCTTCATTTTTAATGTAAATATTTTATTTTTGAACTTGGCAACTGAAACACTGATGCTGGGTCTTAGGAAAGAAGACATTGGATTATTTTTGCAATCGGACAATAAAACAAAAGATTAAAAATGTCCCTTCATTTGCACCTGACAATTGATTGTTCATTAACCACCATCCCCTCTCATTCCAGTTTGAATTATCAAGATTGCCCTCAAAGAACTGTCATCTAACGGCTTCACTCAAAGACCCTTCAGACTCTCCTTGCCTAAGAAATTCTCTTTAGCAAGCTAGGGGGGGGACACACACATCCATTCTCCATCAACCTAACTTTCACGGCGAATTCATTCCTGAGGCAGGTGAACCCAGAATGCTCAAAGCTCAGACACAGCGGGTGAGCAAAAAGACCAACTGTGCAAACTTTAATAAACTTTCTTTTTTAAAATAGAAAGCTGTCTACATCCCTTCACGACATATCAGAAGCCTTTTTACAGTCTCTCAAGCTCTCGGCTGGCACTAAGCGTTACCCTATTCGACTGGGAAAGTTTTCCTTTGCTGGTTGGAGACTAGGAAAAGGTTTGTATTGGGCTCCACGTTACTTTTTAAGAAGCCGAGACTCCCAGCTCATTACCCCCCGGGGCCACAGTGGTCCATCCTTACTCTGACACCCCGCACACCCGCTAGGTCACCAGCCACACTTGCGTGCTTTCGGATTTAGATTCTCCCTGAAAAAAAAAAATGTGTGGCCCACGTGAATGCAAATCAGCCCCCAAACTGTGTCAAGACACATGTCAATGATTCACCTCGTTTTCAAACTAAAACTTCTGTTGTACAAGAAGAATAAGAAAAGAAAGAAAAAAATGCAAGCCTTCCAGCCTGGGAGGCCCTCCCCCAACCTCGACCCTTCCCAGAAGAAAGGGCTTTGTGTGCGCGGTGAGGGCTCGGTTAATCGACTTCATAAATACTCATCCGCTTAGGGGGGCCAGGAGCTTGGGGTGCTCCGCTCTGCCCACGTGAAGGCAGTCAAGTCGCGACAGCCAGTGGTGGCAGGAACCCGGGCTGTGGGGGAACCTCGGCCCCGCAGCCAGAGGAAGAGGATGCTGCGCCGCCGGGGACCAGAGGGCGGGGCCGGGCCAACGCGGATCTCGGCGGGACCCCGCGGGCTCGGGCAGACACACAAGCCGCCCTTTGTCCTCCGCCTCCGGGGTCGCCCAGGCCTCGGCCTCCTCCAGCTGTCGCCGCCTTGGCCAGGCCCTGGGATTCCCCGCCCGCACCTCCTCCTCCTCCCGGTCCCCGCTCGCTCTCGGCCACCGAGCGCCGGACCTCCAGATTCCCCGATTTCCCCCGGAGGAAGCTTGGGGGGAGGAGGAGGAGGAGGAGGAGAAGGCCGCCACGTGACTCTGGTCGCCACATTCCACCACAGCCACCAGGATCAATAACTTCACTGCCCCCCCCGCCCGCGCTCTCCCCCCCCCAATCCTGCCGCTGCAGCCAACTCGTGCGCCCCCCGAACCGTTCACGCACACCCGCAAACTTCCTCTCCAACGGGGACCACAGAGAGTTGAACCCAAAAGCCACAGCACGAAGGAAAGGCGGCAGCGGGAGGAGCAGGGACATAGGGGCCACCAACTTTTTGGTCACGGCTAACACCTCAGCCCGCGTCCGCCCGGCCAGGCTGGTGGACACCGGCCACTGACCAAGAAGAACCGGGACGAGCCAGGCGCAGGCTGGGACGCGGCGGCGGCTGTGACCGTGCTGTCCGGGCCCTGAAGCGC